>MCJB01048553.1:86315-185787 GCA_002018475.1 Nicotiana obtusifolia
ATATATATATATATATATATATATATATACACACACACACATATTGCAATTAGACATATATAAATATATTGCCTATATAAATCTTGTATATATTGTGTATATGTATGTTGTATATATTGTATATATATATACATATATAGATATACATATAAACTATGTATATGTATTAGACATACATATATATATATTGCTTTATATAAGTGTTGTATATAATGTATATATACATATATATATATATATATATATATAAACTATATATACAATATATTGCCTTATATATATGTGTGTGTATATATATATATATATATATATATATATATATATATATAGTTTATATGTATTATATATATATAAGTCTAATATAAGCCTTGTATATATTGTATATATATTTTGTATATATTGTATATATTGTATATATTGTATATTTATAATATGTATATATTTACAATTATATTATGTATATATATATATATGTATATATATATATAGTTTATATGTATTATAATATATATATACATATATTATATATGTATATATGTATAATATATGTATTAGATATATAATATATATATACCATATCATATTTAAAGACAAAATAAATTGCAAAGAAATATTCAAGAGAATGTCTTATAATTTTTATTATTATGACATTAACAAAAAATGGCAATATCTTTCTTAGTCTTCCTTCCCCCAATGGAATGAGCACAACAAAGTACTAATACCACCATTAAAAGGAAAAAAAACTAAGAAAGATGTGCCAAAATACAAGTTACATAATAAAGTAAATAATTATCTTTCTTAGTCTTCCTCCCCCCAATGGAATGAGCACAACAAGGTACTAAAAGGAAAAAAAACTAAGAAAGTTACATATTACTCTAAGTATTATCCCTAACAAATCTCATAAATCCTTCAAGGTCTGGAGGAACTTCCGTTGGCGGTGATGGAAAAGAGGTTTGTTCATCACCGCTTCGAGGCGAAGCCGCATCCTGCGCAAGTTCCGATAGCATTTCTTCATAAGCTTCGTCGACATCCGGTTGTGATTCTGCAAGTCCGAAATTTCTTCTTTCCGAACGGATCCAATCTCGGAAGAGTACTACCTTTTCCAAGCTCTCCCTCATCGAGGCTCTATGATCACCGAGTTGAAGTCTCGCTTGACTGAAAGCGTTCTCCGATGCCACCGTTGAAGCTTGAACGGTTAATATATCTTGAGCCATCCTTGAAAGAACCGGATAGTGTTTTTGTTTGTCCTTCCACCATTCCAAAACGTCGAAGGAGCCGTCGGGATTCTCTGATTCAAGTCCCTGTGACAAATAAACTTGAAGCTCATTTAGTTGTGAACTATAAACCAATATTCTCACCTTGGGAACCCCTGAACTCTGTCCAAGCACTGAGGGCCCTTATGCCAGCAGTTCTTTTAGTTGTTCGTGAAGTGAACGAAGTAGGAGTTGGAATATTGGGTCTAGCATGATCTAAAGCAGTTTGATATGCATTATAAATTATCTGTGCATTTATTTTAATTGAGGCTATTGCATCTCCAAGTGTTGCATATTCCTCAGGTGAAAGTGACAAAGAGTCATAAATTTTTGAATACCAAAATTGGGGACCTCCTAATTTCATGGTAGGGTTTAATAGTGCGGCAATGCCATAAATAGGGGGGATAGAGAAAAAATATTTTTTAAATTTTTCTTTCATAGAATCAGTGGCATATTGATAAACTACACTATCTACAAATTGATCAAATAAATTTGCAAGTGCAGCAATATAAACTAAACAGTTAGAAATAGTAGGATAGTATTGCCCAGATAAATAGTTAGTTGCTATTGAAAATTGTTCTAAAAAATCTATAAGTGTTTTAACGTTAACCCAATCTTGATTAGTTAGGTGCTCGTCGTCTTCATCATCACCACCACCTACACGAGCATTGTAGGTTGCGGTAATTGGGTTCCTATATTCATACGCAATAACTAGACTTTCATACATGTAATTCCATCTAGTCGGGCAAGGTTTAGGAACCTTTCTTTCTCTAAGGCTACATTCATCACATTTTTTAAAATATTCTCTAAGTCTACTTCTACGGTTTGAGTAAAATAGCCAATTAAGAGCCATTTTTACTTTTTCTATTTCTATATTTAACATTTTCATTCCGTCATCGATAATTAAATGATAAATATGACAAATGCACCTAACATGAAAAATATTAGAAAATGCGGGATTTAAAGTAATTGTAAGCATGCCTATTGCGTTTGTGTTACTAGACGCAATTATTTTATCTCTAATACAAAAATATCTACAAATGTCTGATACCGTGCTAGCAATAAATTTACCAGTGTGGCGTGAGTTAATTATTCTATAGGCGAAATGCGTTTTTGCATTATCCAGTCCTCGTCTATCCAATGACTTGTAACGGTTAAATAGTCACAGTCATTGGCACTTCTACCTATATCCGTAGTAATTGCAATGCAACAATCTATATGGATAAATAGATATCGCAAATATTGTTCATATTCATGCTTATATTTATAAATGTCGGCCTTCACGGTAGCACGAGGCCATCCTTTATAAGTAGGATTATAAACTTTTTTAATATATTGTATAAAATGGGGTTAGAAGGAAAGCTATATGGTAAGCACATAACTGTTATCATTTTTGCTAATTCTTCACGATCCTTATTTGGATCGTAGTATAAAATTTCACCGGTAACGGTGTTAATTCCGGGTTGGATTAAGTTTGAACCTGCACTAGTTTGAGCCGAATTACCTACACCCGTCCCCTCTTCCGCAGCTTTTATTTGCAAATATCTCTGTTTATCTATAGGGTGTTTTAATATGTGCCTAATCAAACTACCCGTACCGCTACGGTCGCCAGTATATTTATGAGCCAACAAAGACCCACAACTTTTACACTTAGCTTTGTTTTCTTCTCTTATTGAGTAAAAAAGTTCCAAACAAGGGATGTTTCGGGCCGTCTAGGAGGTCTTCTATCAAATGTAGGGGTTACTACAGGAGGGTCAGGCGAGGCATCAATTGGGTTATTAATAGGACTAGTAGGTGTATCATCTAAATCCGGTTGGGTTTCATCTAAATCATCATTTTCAAATATTGTTTCATTAGGATAAAGAGCGTTCATCGTTTGTTCATCTAATTGATTACCGGGTGTAATATCATAACAAAATTGACTATCGAAAAATTGAAAATAAAGGTGATCACTATCTAGAATAATAGGTGGAGAAGGACGGGTAACAGGGGGAGGAGGAGTAGCTTGGCTACTAGATTGACCAATTTTAGATTTTTCCTTGCCCTTACCACCAAATATTTTTTTAAAATGAAAAATCCATATTAATAAAACAAACACAACAATATATTAAAAATTAAAGAGTTGGAACGAGTTTACCGAATTGACGAACAACTTCTTGAAAATTGAATATCGTTGAAGACTTGAAGACTTAAATACTTCAATTCACCAACTTCACAATTTTTCACGAAATTGGAATAATAAAGTAAGCAATTATGGAAATAATTAGAGAGAGGTTGAGAGAATTTGTGAGTAAAAAATGAAAGAATGAGGGGGTATTTATAGTTGAGAATAGGTAAAAAGTATATTTATAAAAAGTTTGGGGGCCAAAATGGCTATTTTCTGAATTAAAAACGGAAAAAAAAAAAAAAGGCCCAACGGCCAGATTTTAAAAATCTGGCCGTTGGCTATTTTTTAAATTTTTTTTTTTTTAATTTTGACTGTTGGGCCCGGACCAGGCCCACCTGGCAGTCCCGGGCCTGGTGGGCTTTTTGGGTAGCCCGGCCCGTCACGAGCTTAGACCCGCTAGGGGCCCAGGACCACTAGGAACCAGCCCACGAGGCCCGTTAGGCCCACCAGGACCGCGGGCCCGTGCTGGTCCCGGTCCTGAACCGGCCCACAACACAGCCTTATATCACTACTAAAAATCAGGTAAAAAGCGACCGAAAAAAGCGACCAAAGTTGGTCCCTATCAGCCCAAAAGCGACCAAAAAGCGACCACAATGGTCTGGTCAGTATTCAGGTGGTCCCTCATTGTTTGCGACCAAAGTTGGTCGCCAAATAGCGACCAACTTTGGTCGCCCACTGAAAAATTCAGAAAATTAAAATCTGAACTAAGCGACCAAAGTTGGTCGCTTCTGGAAAAATAAATAAAATTAAAATACTAAATAAGCGACCAAATTGGTCGCTTATTTAGTATTTTAATTTTATTTATTTTTCCAGAAGCGACCAACTTTGGTCGCTATNTAACATGAAAAATATTAGAAAATGCGGGATTTAAAGTAGTTGTAAGCATGCCTATTGTGTTTGTGTTACTAGACGCATTATCCATGGTAACAGACATTATTTTTTCTGTAATACAAAAATATCTACAAATGTCTGATACCGTGCTAGCAATAAATCTACCAGTGTGGCGTGAGTTAATTATTCTATAGGCGATAATGCGTTTTTGCATTATCCAGTCCTCGTCTATCTAATGACTTGTAACGGTTAAATAGTCACAGTCATTGGCACTCCTACCTATATCTGTAGTAATTGCAATGCGACAATCTATATGGGTAAATAGATATCGCAAATATGGTTCATATTCATGCTTATATTTATAAATGTCGGCCTTCACGGTAGCACGAGGCCATCCTTTATAAGTAAGATTATAAACTTTTCTAATATACTGTATAAAATGGGGGTTAGAAGGAAAGCTATATTGTAAGCACATAACTGTTACCATTTTTGCTAATTCTTCACGATCCTTATTTGGATCGTAGTATAACATTCCACCAGTAACGGTGTTAATTCCAAGTTGGACTAAGTTTGAAGCTGCACTAGTTTGAGCCGGATTACCTACACCCGTCCCCTCTTCCGCAACTTTCATTTGTAAATATCTCTGTTTATCACTAGGGTGTTTCATTATGTGCCTAGTTAAACTACCCGTACCGCTACGGTTGCCAGTATATTTATGAGCCAACAAAGACCCACAACTTTTACACTTAGCTTTGTTTTCTTCTCTTAATCGAGTAAAAAAGTGCCAAACAAGGGATGTTTCGGGCCGTCTAGGAGGTCTTCTATCAAATGTAGGGGTTACTACAGGAGGGTCAGGCGGGGCATCAGTTGGGTTATTAATAGGACTAGTAGGTGTATCATCTAAATCCGGTTGTGTTTCATCTAAATCATCATTTTCAAATATAGTTTCATTACCATAAAGAGCGTTCATCATTTGTTCATCTAATTGATTACCGGGTGCAACATCATGAATAAATTGACTATCGAAAAATTGAAAACAAGGGTGATTACTATCTAGAATAATAGGTAGAGAAGGACGGGTAGCAGGGGGAGGAGTAGTAGCTTGGCTACTAGATTGACCAATTTTAGATTTTCCCTTGCCCTTACCACCAAACATTTTTTTCAATGAAAAATCCATATTAATTATAATTATGCTAAATAAAACAAACACAAAAATATATTAAAAATTAAAGAGTTGGAATGAGTTTACCGAATTGACGAACAACTTCTTGAAAATTGAATATCGTTGAAGACTTGAAGACTTTAATACATCAATTCACCAACTTCACAATTTTTCACGAAATTGAAATAATAAAGTAAGCACTTATGGAAATAATTAGAGAGAGATTGAGAGAATTTGTGAGTTAAAAATGAAAGAATGGGGGGGTATTTATAGGTGGGAATAGGTAAAAAGTGTATTTATAAAAAGTTTGGGGTTAAAATAAAGTTTGGGTGCCAAAATGGCTATTTTCTGAATTAAAAACGGTCAAATTGAAGGCCCAACAGCTAGATTTTAAAAATCTGGCCGTTGGCCATTTTTTTTAAAAAAAATTTATTTTTTTTGAATTTTTACCGTTGGGCCCGGACCAGGCCCGCCTGCCCGGCCCGTCACGGGCCTAAGCCCACAAAAGGCCCAGGACCACTAGGACCGGCCCACTAGGCCTACCAGGACCGCGGGCCCGTGCCGGTCCTGGGCCTGGACCGGCCCACAATACAGCATTAATTTGGTGATGACCATTACGTATTCCATTTGAGGAGGTATCCAGTATTTAAGGACTTTGTGTTCGCTGTTCAGTTGTAGACCGTATTATTTGGCCATATCTGTTCTCACTGTTTACTTGCTATATTTCATATTTGTCTACTTTACTATATTTGATTTATTGGCCTGCTAGTGAGTGTCAATGTCAACCCCTCGTCACTACTTCTTTGGGTTTAGGCTAGATACTCACTGGGTACGCGTTGAATTACGTAGTCATGCTATACTTCTGCACGCATATCACTAATGTTCATTTGGGCGCAAGGGCGCAACTATTGAGGGGACTTCATGGTGAGCTGCATCCCATGATACGATCTGTGGCACACAGAGTCTCCTTCATGTTCATTTATGTTATCCTATCTATTTTACAATCTAGATGTATGTTGTATTATTACTTTACTTCCTAGCAGATGCTCATGTACTTGTAACACCGGGTTCTGGGATATTCTAGAAGATATTAATGGTTTTGCATTAATATTGTCACCTTTTATTTTATATCTTACTAAAATTGCATGCATCCATGATGTTAAATGCATTAGATTCTTTATTTAGTAGAACTTATGATTCCAAAAGTAATAAATGAATAGTTACTTAGATGGTTCGCCGTTGGGAACCATCACGGCCTATAGTGGATTTTAGGTCGTGACAACAAACATCCTATTGGACTTCTTCTTATAAATGCAATTTTCTTAATTGATCATGGTGAAATCATGCGAGATCACCTCCTTGTGAAATCTCAAATACCATTGCCTTGAAAATTGCTTCAGGCCAAAAATAGATCTTTTCAATTTACAGACCTTCTTTTCTTGGCCTTTAACGATGAAGCCCATAGGTTGTTCAATGTAGATTTCTTCGTTTAGTTCTCCATTGAGAAAGGTTGTCTTCACATACATTTGGTGTAATTCCAAATCCAAACATTCAATAATAGCCAAAAGTAAGTAAATTGAGGTAAACTTCACAACTAGTGAAAATAGGTCCTCATAATCTATCCTAGCTTCTTGAGTAAAGCCTTTTGCCACTAATCATGCCTTGTATCTTTCTATTGAACCATCGAATTTGTGTTTAACTTTGAGAACCATATTTTTCCCAATGGCTCTACGCCCAGGTGGAAGGTCAACTAGATCCCCGACATTGTTGGTTTTCATGGACTCTAATACTTCTTTCACTACTTTCATCCACTCATCTTTTCATTGGCTCGATAAAGCCTCAGTTACAGACTTCGGCTCATCCATTTCTGTGGGAGATACCAAGAAAACATAATCTTCAATCTTATAAGTACGTTTGGGTATGTTTTTCCTGGTACTCTTTCGTAGTTAAAATTCAGGTTCGTAAGAAGGATTTTGGGATTGAGAATTCCCACTCCCACTCTGATCAAGAACAAGATCCTGATAAGTTTTATTATCAAATACGTCAAAAGACACTTGCTGACTATCTGGGTTCAACATTCCATAAAGAGGCTCTCTATTCTTTACCACGCCCTCCTATGAAAAATTATTTTCTAGAAATGTGACATCTCGTGATTCAATCTCAGTAGCACTTCCATCATGTAATTCATCAATGAACACGTACCCTTTGGAGTGTTCTAAATAAAAGATCATAACTTTGTTCCTTTAGGCTCATTTGTTCCATATCTTATAAAGATACATTTCTTGCCTTTTGGACCTAATTTACCAAATTTGCTAACAGAATCTTTTACATATGCAACACAGCCCCAAGGTCATAAATCATTTAAGTTTGGTCGATGACCAGTCCAAAGTTTATAAGGAGAAGAAGAAACTGATTAAGAAGGCACTTTGTTCAATATATAAGCTGCAGTCAATAATGCATCTCCCCAAAATGAGATAGGTAAATTTATATGCGCCATCATGGACCTTATCATGTCCAATAGTATTCTATTCGTCCTTTTTGCTACACCATTTTGTTGAGGTATGTAAGAAATAGTTAATTGTCTGGTGGTGTCCTTTTCGTTACACAATTCTTCAAATTCTTTTGATTGCTATTCATGCCCTTTATCGGTTCTTAAGGTCTTAATCATTGTGTCTAATTGATTCTCAACTTCATTCAAATATTTCTTAAAGCATTCAAGTGCTTCAGATTTATAAGAAATCAAATAGACATAACAAAAGCGCGTGAAATCATCAATAAACATAATAAAATATAAAGCACCAGACCTAGACCTCATATTCATTGGACCACATATATCAGAAGGGATTAATTGCAATGGAAAATTAGCTCTCTTAGCCTTTCAAATGGTTTACGTGTAATCTTTCCCGCAAGACAATTTTCACAAGTTGGCATTTTAATTTTAGAGAAAGAACCTAATGTCCTTCCTTAGCCAACTATTCATTCGATCCTATCGTGTATGACCTAATCTTGCATGCAATGTAATAACATAATAGTTATACATATAAGGATTACAATTTAACACAATAAAACAATCATAACGATGTCCAAAACCGTAGAAACATTGTCTAGAGTAATGCTAAGACCATTGTTATAACGACCCGACCGGTCGTTTGGGCATTTGCATTTTGTCGGTGGTTTGAGATCTTGAGTAACTTCATATGATGTATTATGCTTTGCGAGTATGGTCAGTTTCGATTTTCGAGCGATTCAGAATTTATTTGGAAGGATGATTCTCATTTTAGAAGCTATAAGTTGGAAGAGTTGACCAAGTTTGAGTTTTGCATATTTGATCTCAGATCGGAGTTTTGATGTTTCCGTTAGGCCCAAATGGAGATTTTAGACTTAGCCGTATGTCCGGATATGGATTTGGAGGTTCCTAGCTTATTTTGGCTTGAATTAGCAAAAGTTGGATACTTGAAGGTTTGGAAGGTTGATAGGCTTGACTGAGAGTTGACTTTATTGATATAGGGTTCAGATTGCGGTTCTGGGAGTTAGTATAGGTCCGTTGCGTTATTTTGGACTTGCATGCAAAATTTGAGGTCATTCATAGTTGATTTGATATAGTTCGGCATGAGTTTTGAAAATTGAAAGTTCATTAGTTCATTAGACTTGGATTGATGTGTGATTCACAGTTTTGATATTGTCTAGTGTGATTTGAAACCTCAAATAGGTCCGTGTTATGTTTTGAGATTGGTTCGTCTTACTTAAATAGGTCCGGATCATTTTTTACTCATGTTTAGATGGTAGATTTTCTGGTGCTGCAGGGTCGTGATGGCGAAGTGTAGTTTCGGAGGCAGGTGTTTTTGTCATCCTGATAGCATAAGGATGGTCTCGTTCGTGAAGCACTGGAAATCTGTGGTCAGTGCGTTCGCATCCTAGTAGTCGTAGTCGCGTAAAGGGCGAGCTAGATAGGGCCCCAAGTTATTGGCCTTCATGTTCGCGTGTTGGTGATCGCGTTCGCGTGGGACAATAAGGGGTAAGCATCTCGTGTGTGGGTGTTAGACCTTGATTGCAAAGAAGGATTCTAGGAGGAGTTTGATTTGTTCTTCGCGATCACGAAGTGTTTCCCGCGATCACGAAGGGACCACTGGGCAAAATCATTAAATTACTCTATTTCGAGGGTTTTGGTTATTTTATCATATTTTGAGTTATAGAGCTCGGAGTTGGGCGATTTTGGAGGGAATTTTTACAATTTCGATTGAGGTAAATATTTTTGACTTGGGTTTGTTTATTATTCATGATTCCAACCTTGTTTATAGCATTTATTTGATGAATCTAAGTGAGGAAAATTGGAAATTTTAGTAAAAAACTTTTCTAAATGAAATTCGATGATTTGAAGGTTGATTTGTGGTTAGAATTAGATGAAATTTTGTATGGTTGGACTCGTACTTGAATAGGTGTTCGGAATTTATGAATTTTGTTGGGTTCCAGGGTGCGGGCCCAGGGTTGACTTAGCATAATTAAACCAAGATCGTAGCTTTATCATTTGGGATTGTCTCCTATAGCTTTTATTGATATTATTAAGTTGTTGGCTTCTTAGAGTATTGATTTAGCTTATTTGAGATATGTGTCTTGCCTAACTTTGTGTGGGAAACTTCTCCATAGGGTTTGGTCTTATTGCATTATTTGTACTATATGAATGATGTGTACATAAGGTAACGATTGTGTCCACGGGCATATGTGTTGGTTATGACCGGATTCTACCCGAGGTTTCTTTTATCACTTTGTCTTGATTGAGAATTCTTTGTTTTACGTGACTTCACTTTGATCGTTTACTTGAGTTTATATTCCATGATAGAGATCATATTTTAGGATTTTAATTCCTTATTTGGCCAAGTTTGGCGTTTTTGAGATTCCAGGTAATTCGAGTTAGCTTTCATTATTTTATGTTGAACACCCCTCCGCACTTCTATATTATTGACATGTCCTTGTGCACTTTGTTGATAAGTTGTGAGCTTATATCATGATAAATCTTTGATACTACTGTCTTGTGATATTGCGGCATATGTGGACATGTTGTGTGGATTGATTATTGTTGTGCGGAGCATAAGGGTGGCATTTCACTGTTGTTGATTGCGCAGAGTAATATGGGTGGCTATTGTGTTACTGTCTAGGCTGAGTGATACGGGTGGCTATTGTGTTATTGTCAGGGCGGAGCAATACGGTGTCTATTGATATATTGTCTGGGCAGAGTGATACGGGTGGCCATTGTGTTATTGTCATGGCGGAGCGATACGGGTGGCTATTGTGTTATTGTTTGGGCGGAGCGATACGGGTGGCTATTGTGTTATTGTCAGGGCAGAGCGATACAGGTGGCTATTGTGTTATTGTCAAGCGGAGTGATATAGGTGTCTATTATGATATTGTCAATACGGTGAGATAAGGGTGGCTATGTTGGGATAACATGTGATGGCCTGGGGGAGTTTTATTGATGAGGTTTGTGTGGTGGTATGACTTCTTGTGTGTGACAAGCATTTCTACGTGTTTTGTGTGTTATTTTCAATGTGCTAATTTGTGTCTCTGTTATTTACTTGATGATTTGGTTTCCAAGTTAAATTCACCTATGTAGAGTTGTTATCTCATATTCCGTTGAGTTGTTGGTAACATAACAGAATGAAATAAAGAGGAAGTTGTTAGCATGCATTACTTTATTTGATTCTCGATAAAATTCTCTTGAACGTGTTATTGATAACTAACATGGGTTGTGATATACATTGTGGCACGAGGTCTTTGCCGTGCGGTTGTGATATACAGTATGACATGAGGTCTTTGCCGTGTGGTTATGATATACATTGTGGCACAAGGTCTTTGTCATACGAGTATGACTTATATTGTGCACGAGGTCTTCGCCATGCGGGGTGTGACTTATGATGTGGCATGAGGTCATTGATGTGTAAGGGTGATTGATAATGTAGGCACGAGGTGCCATATGTCTACGTTTCTATGAAATGGCGTGTTGTTGAAACTGAGCTTTAACTATATTAAATTTCTGTCACTTATTCTGATATGATCTCAGCTATTGTTTTCTATTATTCTCCTTGTTACTCATCTTTGATATTATCGCACAAGTTATTTGACTAGTAAGTGTCTTGGCTTGAACCTCGTCACTAATCCAACGAGGTTAGTCTTGATACTTACTCGGTACTAATCGTGGTGTACTCATACTACACTTCTGCACATTTTTGGGCAGATCCAGGTGTTAGAGATGGCAGGTCCCGGTAGTGAGAGCTATTTTATCGTGAGGATTCGAGGTAGAGTTGCTTGATCGTTGCAGTTCCTTGGATTCCTTTCCTTACATATTCCACTATCTATCCGAATAGTATTGTATTTTGAGTTATTTGTATGTATTCAACTAGAGTTCGTGACTGTGTACTACCTAGTCTTGGGGATTTATTGTGATTATCTTCGTGTAGGCTTATATCACCTTTATTTCCGCATTTATATTAAAATCTACTTCATAATGTCATGTTTAATTGATTTAACTATTGTAAGTGATCAGCTTACCTAGTTTTAGAAACTAGGTGCCATCACGACCCTTAAGATGGGATTTTGGGTCATGACAATTGCGACTAAAGTTCAAATTGAAATCTAAATCTGGAAGAAACAGACACAAATACTAAGTTTCATCTAATCTCCGAAACATATAGGATCTCATGCAACATCAAAGATCGGCAACCACGCATGTCCATTCAGTAAGTGCCTATCCCTTTGACTTCAGACTTTGCATTATTTCCCACATATACATGCCTCGATTTAGATGAAATTCGATGAAACTCTATAAACGATTCTCTATCACGGGTCAAAAATAGTGCTAGAAACATATACTGCACTTAGAGATGCGTTTTGAACTATTACCTTTTTCGGCTCAGTGCACTCACGAGTAAAATGCCCTGGAACTTGGCAATTGTAGCACTTCTTCTTACTCTTGTCTTTATTCTTGTAGAACCATTTTCCTTTCTTGGAATTTTACTTGTTTCTTTTTCTTGGAGGATTCTTCTCCTATCTCCTTACCCTTTCTGTTATTTTTCTAGTTTCTCTTATTCTTGAAGCTTGAACTCTTTGTACCACTTGATTCTGCCACAAAGGCACTAGGTACAGCTTTAGCAACACCAAGCCGCTCGTCTTCAAGCTCCACATAACGGGAAACATTAGCAAAAGTTTTGATGATATCATCGTGGATCAAGTTAACCTTCAGATGTTCCTAATTATTGGGAAGAGATCGAATCACTGCCCAAACCTGCTCCTTATCAGAGAGAACATGACTATCACTTTTGAGTTGAGCAATCATATTTGACATCAGCCTTAGACGTACATGACACTGTGATCATGACGCTTTTTGTACATATTAAACTTGATTTTCAACTTTCTAAGGCGAGTCGCAGTTGTACCGCCATATGCCTCTCTTAAATGTACCCATATGGCTTGAGCAGTAAGATATTGCTAATATTTGTGGATGAGATCATCAACAACTCAACTTACAATAATTTCACGTGCAGTGGAATCTTTCTTTTTTTCAAATATTATAAGTTTTCAGATCCATCCTGTGTTGGGTAGTGTTACCCTCCTCTAAGTGACTCATAACATGATTAATACTTTCAAGAGAATCTTTCTCTTCGAGTAAGTATCACATCTTATAACTCCAGATATCGTAATTTTCACCATTAAGTTTGTCACCCTTGTTCAAATCAGATATGATACTTTTCGATGCCATGCATGTTATTAGAGACAATATTACAAGTTTAACTCATCATATATGCTTTAGTCAATTTATGCATGTCATTACACATTCAAGTAAATTAATGGTAGCACCATGAATGGCGCATAGCAAAGCAGCGCCTAATACACCAGCAACTCCCATCATATGAAACGGGTTCAAGGTCCAATTATGAAACCCTTGAAAAAAGAGGATGAATCAAAATATAGCTGCTACACCAAAACTAGGTGCAAAGAACCAATCAGACTGACCCAGTGGATAAATCAAAAATATAAAAATAAAAACAACAATTGGACCAAAGAATGCGATTGCATTATAAGATCTCAATTGAAAAGTTCGAGCTTATAATATTAGTTTTGCATTTAGTATAGAATCGAAAGGTCACTATGCTTCTATTCATCATTTATATTTAAATATTTTATTTAATATTAAAATCACTTCTTGGTGTGTATTTCATTTCAGGTCTCAATCCAGTACAGACTAAAATAATAGATAACCCATGTAACTGGTGAGACAAACAACAAAAAATTCAAAATTTTTAAAATAAAACGCATAATAACGATTTACATATTTGTAGGACGTACATATACCAATTGAATACTAAATCTTTCGCATATACGCTAAAAGGTTCACTAGGCTAAATAGCATGATAAATATCAGTTAAAACTTCACCCAAAAACTCTCGAAGAGAGTTCGCTAAAATAGCTAACGCTTCCCAATCTGTAACATCTATTTCGTTAGACAATTCAGCTCTTTTTTATTGAAAAAGATATACATGTTCAGGAATGGAAGCATCGGGGCCTATTTTGAATTCTTTAAACTCCCTAAATATCTTTTCTCCTTCCGGTCGTTCAGCTCTTCGATCCCTTAACTCATGTTGCATCGCTCTTGAGACATTCCTGATGACTTCAGGCTCCAACGCTAAATAATTACATAAATACATCACGTGATGCCGCATCCCTTTACGCTGTCCCCTTGCTCGACTTCGAGAACTCTCACTTGGAATACTTCGAGCTTGTCTCTGTCCAGCCATGTCTGAAATAAAAACAACAAAACATTTAAAACACATACAACCATTTATTGTGACAACATATGTTACAATAATTCGTATAAGTATATCAATATAAGGGATTAGGACTTATCAAAATTTTCTATTTAAAAAATCAAGAGTTATCCACGGGCCAAAAAGATGCAATACTCAATGAGGTAACACCTATGTGCTCAATCACTGAACCATGACCAAGAGATGAAGAACCTTTCATGATATTGATGTGAAATATTCTAAAATACATGTATATATATTATGAAAGGACAATAGGTGGTTATATAATTCGTAACCTTTCCAAAGGAAGATACTACTGATAACATGACTGAAAAAGAAACAATCATTCGGTTAAATGGTTTCCATTGAAATCCATGTACATCTTACGGGTTCCACACTCTAGCCATTCAACATTTTTTGTAGGCTTTTCATATTAAATATAGAGATCCAAACAGATTACTGCAAGACTCTTTGCTTTTGTCCCTTTTATCTATTATTGGTTACTGAGACAGGGACTGTTGTATATACCCATCTAAACATCAAGACAATAAATCATTGGCACTAATAATGGAACAACAATTATGACGCAAATCGCGCTACTTTTAGCAGTGTCACGATCCAAAATTCACTATAGGTCGTGATAGTGCCTAACAACACTACTTTTAGTAGTGTCACGATCCAAAACCCACTATAGGTCGTGATAGTGCCTAACGTCGCTGTTAGGCAAGCCAACAGTGAACTAACAACTTAATTCTTCATTTTATTATTCTTAAAATCATGAATCTTGTTAGGTGGAGACATAAATGCATTTAGAAATCATGAATACTTAAATGTTAGTAAGATATAAAATAAAAGATGACAATATCAAGTGAACCATAAATAGCCACTAGAGTATCCTAAAACCCAGCGTCACAAGTGCATGAGCATTTACTAAGGAGTACAACAATAATACAACACCTATCTAGAATGTAAATAAGACAGGATAAAGTATATAGTATGACGGAGACTCCATGGGCTGCGATACATAGCCTGGAATGCAGCTCACCATAAAGTCTCCTCAGCAGCTGCACCTGCGCGCCCAGATGTCCACCAAATGAACTGTCAGATCCTGCACATTTAGTGCATAAGTGTAGCATGAGTATGTAAATCAATGCGTACCCAATAAGTATCTAGTCTAATACCGAAAAAGTAGTGACGAGGGGCTGACATCAACACTTACTAGAGGTCCAATAAAGCAGTATGCTAGAATCCTAAACATATATGAGCACAATGATATTAGTGGGATAAAAGGGCAACCAACATAATATTTCAAAGTTTCTTTTAACGATAAAAATTCCCCAATCTCGTATTTTGTCTCAACAGTTCAGAAAATATCAAGTGCCAATACCAAATGAATAAGGAATACCATATGAAATGTCAGGCATCAGTGGAAGGATAATCTTGTAAATATTCAGACTGGTAGCGATATAACGCACGATTATGCCGAGGTTGTACGGCCCGATCCAGAATAATGTGTACACTACCGAGGATCGAGCGGCATGAACCATAGATGCATCTATTATACTGCTGAGGCGTTCGGCCTGCTCCACAAGAAAGGAAGAAACTTATTGAATTACGAGTCACATGTTTACAACACATATATAGGTGCATAGCAGTGAATACACCCCTATACGTTTATCAAATATCTTGGCAACAACTCAAACAAATAAAGCCCCGCCTAATATATATATATATATATATATATATATATATATATATATATATATATATATATATCAATTTCAATTGTAATTTCAACTAATTAAGCTAGCAAATTAATTCCAAACAATTCAAATATTACATGGTAAAGTCCTATGTCTACCCGGACATAAACATGTTTTAGCTACGTACGACCTCTCGTCACCTCGTGCGTACATAGCACCCAAAAATAATAGCACACAAGAATTACATCACTTAGAGAGTAATTTCCCCCTCACAAGGTTAGACAGGAGACTTACCTCGCTCCGAAGTTCTAATAACCGGCTCCAATGCCTCTTTAACTCCTCAATTCAAAGCCAAACGTTTCGAAACTAACCAACAAACATGCAAACCAATAAAAATATACTCCAACACTCATAATGAATTAGTTTATAACAATTTCTAACTTATCTCGAAAAGTCAACAAAAGTCAACCCTCGGATCCAGGTGCCCAGATTCCAAATATTTTCGAAGTTAAACTTTACTCATGATATTACGAACTCAAATATATGATTTATTCCTAATTTCATTTTCAAAATCATGGTCAAAATTCAAAATTATCAATTTTAAGTTTTTCTCTTAAAATCTCCAAGTTTCCACAAATTTTCATGTTTAAATCCTTATGAAATCCTTCAGATTAACTTACAATACGGGGAAAGTACTTACCTTGCAATAGATGATGAGAATCCCCTCTTGAAGAGCTTCAAAAATCACCTAAACCAAATAAAAATGTGGGAGAAATGGGCTAAGTCTCAAATTAAAAGCACCACACTGCCCATCGACTTTTCGCATCTGCGGTCTACCAGTCGCACCTACAAAAAAATCCATCGCAGGTGCAGTCCCCTCTAAGACTAGCCATCCCTGCTTCTATGGAAAAATGCTAGCTCCTGCGAGCGTTCACCAGCCTGCCCACTCCGCTTCTGCGAAAGGTTTGGTCGTGCCAGCGGTTGCGCACCTGCGCTCAGGCCTTTGCCTCTGCAGAAGGCCATGCCTTTCCTCCTTCGCTTCTGCGCTCAACTGCCCGCATATGCTAGCTCGCAGGTGCGGTGGATTTTTCGCACCTATGCATCCAGCCAGGCTCTATCCTATCCGCCTCTGCGACTCCTGGGCCGCGTCTGCGGTCTCGCACCTGCAGCCAAAAACCTCGCAGGTGCGATCACACCCGAAGCCTCAAGCTTCAGCAAGTGTCCAAGTCCAAAACTCGAACCGATTCCAACCCGATTCACCCCCAAGGCCCCTGGGACACCATCCAAACGTACCAACCAATCCCAAAACATAACACGAATCTGCTCGAGGCCTCAAATCACACCAAATAACATCAAAACTATGAATCGACGATCGAAACCTTCTTTCAACTTTTCCAACATTCAAACTTCGACAAACACATCTAAACTATACGTGTAAGCCATAAATCACGATACGAATCTATTCCAAGGCTCGGAACTCCAAACATACATCGATAACGCCAAAGTCCACTTCAAACTAAACTTAAGGAATTCTTAAGCATTCAAAATGCCAACTTTCCATAATGAGCGTCGAAATGATCCCCGACCACCCGATACTGAAGCCGAACATTCGACCGAGTATGAAATCATCATACGAACGTATTGGAACCTACAAATATGATGTCGTTTACTCAAAACTCAACCCTTAGTCAACTCTTCCAACTTAAAGCATCCGAATTGAGAATTTTCCTTCTAAAACCACTCCAAACTTCCCAAAATTCAATTTCGACTACGCGTACAAGTCATAAAACTTGAAGTGAAGCTACCCAAGTCCTCCAACCGCTGAATGACGTGCTATAGCTCAAAACGACTGGTCGAGACGTTACATTCTCCCCACTTAAACATAGGTTCATCCTCTAACGTGCCAAGAACTGTTCCAGATTTGTTTAAAATCACTGTTTAACATCTCGTGCACTTGCTCGTGCCACCGCAACCCATGTGAGCACATAGCTCGAGCCAGACTGAAGATCCTCCTCATAACCTTAGCTAACAAGCTGTAGAACCAAATTCCAACATCTGGAATTTTCCAGGAGACCCAATTCTAACATACGAACACCGCATCAATCACCAAACACTGTACCAAACATGGTCATGCTCCTCCGCTGAAATCACACCATGCACCACATAAGTAGTTTGACCACAATGGTTGAAGTTTCAAGAATCTGGTGCCCGCAATACACCTCATAATGCATGTAAGCTCTATTCCAACTATTGCAACACTACCGTGACGAAAGAGATGTGTAGAAACTCATAACCACCTACTGAATAAACAAATCATAGAGTCTCTTCTTCGGACAAGAACCATTACCTTATTCTGAATTAAATAACGATATTTGCTCTTTAACATACCATACATAACTCTGATTGCAATGATCTCAGGTTCAATAATCTCGGTTCATCCAATACTAGCTGCTCGGGCAGTAAGCCACCTCAAACACCGTCTAAAATCTCATATGGCGCCATCTAGCGCCAACAAGCTACCACTTGAATATGACCCATAAGGAAGAATGAACTCTGGCAAGGAAATACCCAGCCTACATAATAAACGAAACGGCCAAGCCAATGTTATGGTTCCATCTCGAAGATAAGAAACAAGGCACACAAATAAGGATAAGGACCCGTACTTAAAATCTCACTACTGTGGCATGCAACCCGATCCAACTATGACATTGTTGCGGCGTGCAACATGATCCAAACATGACACTATTGCGGCATGCAACCCAATATGAATACGACATCATTACGACGTGTAACCGAATCTGAATATGACATCATTACGGCGTGCAACCCGATCCACACAACATACCCGCAGTGGCGTCCCACCCGATCCAAACAATATACCCGTGGCGGAATGCAACTCGATCCAAACAATGTATCCATAGAGGTGTGCCACAGAATCCACACATATAATGAATAAGGAAACACTATCAAGACATAATACTTATATTTACGAAATGCCTGAATATCGACCACAAGCACGCCAAGTGCATAATAAAATCCCTGGGGAGACAGATAGCGCCATACGCTACAAAACCCAAACACGCTATAAAATCTCGAGAGTCACCTTGCTCATATAACACCACAAGCTACACTGGATCACAACACACGTGCGAAATAATCAAGCCATCTCATAACCCACCTGGGACAATTGAGTATTACATGGAATAGCTAACGATTGGAATAACATCCAACGCCCGAAGACTCTTCCATTAGCAACGCTATGCCGAATGAACACATCCGACCTGATGTAGAACACACATTCACATTGGACCCACCAACGGACCTCAAGCTGATTCCGATCATCCCATACTAGGACAACAACCTTTCAAGGATCCACAATGGCCCTATTATTGACGCACACGAGCAACCATCCAATTCGGGATAAACTCCCATAGTCCACAGTCAAATGAATAGAGCGCCTTTCAGACATAAACTCTCACATTATTGTTAGTACCAAAATCTACATACTTGGTTTCAATCCTTCACAATCAAGTGACTAACATGTCAAACTTATACAATTTTCCCATGGGATATGCTCCCACGACCTTCCTCACCAGGTACCAAAGTCTGCACCTCCATACCAATGACTGCACTAAGTCTGTAAAGCAAATCACGAATCCACAAATAAATACACAATGCCTCTTCTAGTGAATACCATTCTCGAGCGACACTAAGATAATGCCAGTTTACTCTGAACATCTGAATTCTTCACTGCCCATCCGAGTTCGTGATATTTTCGCCACCACCAAGTCACAACCTTGATCCTCAACTTCGAATTCCCAGATAGATTCTTTTCCTTGTACGTCATATCTACAAGAAGCATAAACTCTGAGTCTTCCCAAAACATGCACATGAATCAATAAGGCAAAATATAACACACTTTCATCAAGTTCTTTGCTCGAGTTACCCCTGATATTTTATTTTCTTAGTCATAAATAATATACCAATGCACCGATAACCAAAAACTGCACAAGCAGACAACCACACAATCCAATCATAGACGGTGGGCTCCCCTACTTTGCTTTAAGCTACCATCACATAATGTAGAACCCACAAAGATTCCTCCTTCTCAATCACCATGATCTCGCTCCGTTGACCCGCCAAATTTCTCGAAATCTCTTGTTAAACTTTTCATGAACATTTTGAATCATCAGCCACAATCGCATATTCGACCTTATGCCGGATAGTAAGTAGAAGTCTTTGTAGAAGCTTCATCGAAATCACGTAACCGCTAACCTGCCCACAGGAGATAGCCACCATTAGAATTCCATACCGACATCTTCCAACGACACTGTGCTGGGTACCACTACTACGAAATCGGTAAACCCTCATGAGCCCACGCACGTCCACCAGCTGTACAAGTCTGTTCATTCCTCATTGACATCAATTGAAAGTCCGACAATACATTCCAAACTTGAAGTCACATAATATCCCAAAACGATAGTCAAGTTTTCACACCCCTCTTCATTTCAAGCAAACTCCTCTCTGCCATATTCAATCTTCCTCAGTACAGTAGCCCCCATCCTAAGTAAAATCCATAGACCTAGTCACTTCCCACCATGATTCCCAAATCGCTCTAAAATTTCTCAACACATGTGGCTATCCTACCACAGAATTCATACGCTACTCTGTCACTCCCACTTCGGCTAAACCATCTCCTTAAGCAATTCCCCGACCTACGATGTTCATACTTGACCTGCTAGCAATTCAACAACCGTGAGACACCTTCCGCCATGTCCTTCCTCATCCTTCGCTACCCAAATGTTGCATCAAATCAAAATCCATCTTTGTAGCACCCGAACGGATAAATCGCCACCAACTCTGAGACTCCATAAGATCATTTATCCCAAGCCATCAACATTAGAGGCGCCAATTAGACTCTAAAGCCAATATACACCGCAATATCTAATAACCGCTGCTTAGGCACCGTTCTACAACACCCTGCCCCGAAGGCAAATCAAAGGAGACTCCAACATCCATAGGCCTCAATGCGTTCCAACAAGGATGACGAGACAACGACACCGCACACTAAATGAAAATTCCACCACGCTCGAAAGTATCAAGTCTCGCTACTCCGTCAACCAACGCCTGAACATCCATAGTCCAATTGCCTTTCCTCCACTTGAATTAAATGGCGAACCTCTACACCATGCACTGAGAAATCCTCCTTTCGAGTCATTCACTGCCTTGACACATAAACAAGCATCCTACCATCACACAAAAACTGTGTGATAACAACGCATGAACATCATAATAATCTGCACATAGCCTCAAAACCATAGGAAATACAGATACTGGGCTGAAACGACATAACACCCTTCCACAAGGCGACAACAATAACTCGCTCGAATATGCAAGGAGAAACATCCTGCACCACATCTGGGGTACCACTACAACTCCTAGATGCCTAATTGATAACAAGCGCTCCACGTCGCATAAGATTGAGTAGGAAGGAAATGAAGGCATAAGCTTCAATGGAATCAAATTGCACGAGGAGGAATCAAGAAGGGAAGTGCTCCTGACAGTCCTATAGCCTCTCGAAGATAAGTACAGACGTCTCTATACCGATCCCCAATAAGACCAGCCATCCTTGCTTATGCGGAAAAATGCTCATTCATGCGAGCCTTCACTAGCCAGCCCGCTCCGTTTCTGCGGCAGGTTTGGTCGCGCCAGCGGTTGCGCACCTACGCTCAGGCCTTCACCTCTGCGGAAGGCCATGCTTTTCGTCCTTCACTTCTGTGCTCAATTGCTCTCATTAGGGAGCTCATAGGTGCGGTGGATTTTTCGCACCTGCGCATCCATCCACCCTCGATCCTATCCACTTCTACGACTCCTGGGCCGTGTATGTGGTCTCGCACCTGTGGCAAAAGACCTCGCAAGTGCGATCATTCCAGAAGCCTCAGGCTTCAGCAATTTTCCAAGTCCAAAACTCGAATCGAGGCCCCCGGGGACCCCATCCAAAGGTACCAACCAATACCAAAACATAACACGAATCTGCTCGAGGCCTCAAATCACGCCAAACAACATCCAAACTATGAATCGGCGATCGAAACCTTCTTTTTTTTTTTCCACCATTCAAACTTTGACGAACGCATCTGATTCATACTCAAAAATTTTTGAATGATGCCGGACTTTACGGTGCAAGCCGTAAATCACGATACGAACCTATTCCAAGCCTCGGAACCCCAACGGATATCGATAATACCAAAGTCCACTTCAAAACAAACTTAAGGAATTCTTAAACATTCAAAATGCCGACTTTCCATAATGAGCGCTAAAATGATCCTAGACCAGCTGATAATCAATCTGAATATATGCCCAAGTCCGAAATCATCATACGAACCTATTGGAACCTTTAAAATCCAATTTCGAGGTCATTTACTCAAAAGTCAAACCTTTATCAACACTTCCAACTTTAAAGCTTCCGAATTGAGAATTTCCCTTTTGAAACCAGTCTGAACTTCCCGAAATTCAAGTCCGTCTATGTGTACAAGTCATGATACATGATGTGAAGCTACCCAAGTCCTCAAACCGCTAAACGATGCGCTAAAGCTGAAAACGACGGGTCGAGTGATTACAAATAGGGAATCTGGGTTTACCAAACACACTTTTAAGGCATGAAAAACTTTGTTAATCAATCAAAGTTTAGGACTCTTATACATGAATTGTATTCTTCACGATAATATTACCAGAGAGATTGCGGAGTGCAGACTACTGTTAATAAACCAATTTCTTTTATGCGAAGACCCCAAAATCATGCAGCACCGTCAAACAAATCTATTTAAATTATTTCAAGTTTAATGAAACAAAACCATCAGTAAAATAAAAACGGTTTGTTTCACTTCCACAGCTAAGCCATAATGCCCAGGCACTGCTATTGCAGGATTCAATAGATAATAAAATAGGACTCTCCAAGAGTAGTATCTCTCTTCGAGGCAATCCAAAACAGGAAAGAAACAACGATCGCACTGATATAAATATTAGATTAAATCACGGGGCGAGAACAACATTAGCGATATCTGCCAATAATACAGTGGAAACAGAGATCTTGCTCACAAACTAGATGCCT
This sequence comes from Nicotiana obtusifolia, assembly GCA_002018475.1. Lineage (NCBI taxonomy): Eukaryota > Viridiplantae > Streptophyta > Magnoliopsida > Solanales > Solanaceae > Nicotiana > Nicotiana obtusifolia. The sequence goes on from MCJB01048553.1 coordinate 109,335, forward strand.
TAACTTTATAGTGTTCTATCTTTCTGTGTGAGGGAGAATCGCTATGCATCATTTTTAATCTCTACTGAAGTGAAATATATAAGGAATAGGAGATGGGGAGAACTACCGATCGCTTCAACTGTTTGCACGCACCCTCTATTCTTTTAACGTGCGGCAGTTCTTCTATTCTTTTGGGAGTTAATAAACTTCCCTGGTAATTAACTTTCATCAGCTTTATCTCTTCTAAGTGGGCGGGGGTCAGTCCACATGGGCCACCCGTAACTCAAACCCAATACCCAATACCCAACACGCTTATTTTGAAAAGTATTTTTTTAAAAGTGCTATTCGAAAACTTTTGGAGAAGCAGTTTGTTTTTAACTAATCAACCTGAAAAATACATTTGAATAATAATTTGAAAAATTACTTTAATTCTTTTAATATGCTTTGAATATATCAAAAATTATTCAATAAATGTAAAACATTTACCCCTGAAGTCACTATATATAGAAAGTTATCATCAAAATTAAAAAATATACATATACATTAATTTCCTAAGTATTAGATTTAAAATAAGCAAGGTTATTTTAGTATATACTATATTTTGTTAAGAGTATGTTTGGTATGAAGAAAAGTCAAACTGCTTCTACTTCTACTTCTGTGACGACCCGAGCACATTTCGGCACGTTATGTGAAAAATTGTGAAAATGAGCTTTTAAGTTATAAACCAGGAGTTTTGATGATCGATTCATGTTATTTGAAGTTATTTTGATAATTAGAGGTAGCAAGCAAGTTTTTAGGGTGTTATTACACTTTTGTGCATGTTTGGTTTGGAGCTCGAGGGATTCGGGTGAGTTTCGAATGCATTGCATAATGATTTTGAACTACTGGTGCATTTTCTGTTACTGGTGTCTGTTGCAGATATCGCAAATGCGAGGCTTGGCTCGCATTTGGGAGCATCGCTTTTGCGAATAAGAGTTCGCATTTGCGAGCAGGGGTCTGGACTGGGTGACTTCGCATTTGCGAGGGAAACATTTGCATTTCCCAAGTGTTAGAAGCTACTTTTGCAAACATCTTGGTTGCATTTGCGACCACCGGTAACAAATGTAAGCTTCGCATTTGTGAAGATTTTGGGCACATGTGCAATGGAGGAAGCTTTGCATTTGCAAACAAATTATTGCATTTGTGACTCCTGGGCATCTAATGCACTGATCGCATTTGCGATCCGTGTGTCGAATTTGCAAACAAGAGTTAGCAAATGAAGACAACTACAGCTGGGTAAAGAGGGAAAAATGGGAGTAAGCTTATTTTACACCATTTCTTAACCGTAAAAACTCTAGAGGTGATTTTCATGAGGGCTTTTCTTTTTCAAATCATTGATTTAGTTGGCTTGAAGACTTGTTCGAAAGGAAAAGTCGTGGTTGATTATTAAGTTGGTTGCGCAAAGAGGTAAGGTTCTTATTTAACTTTGACTTGAGGGAATTAGGACTTGTTGGTCTATTTGTTATGTGAATTATGTGGAGAAACGGCGTATATGCGAGGTGACGAGTTTATAAGCGCCGCCATGGGATTAAAGTATGTGGGATTGGGATATTTACTTCCATGTCTTCATTTATTCCATGTTATCCATGATTTAACTGCTACATATTTTACTTGTTATCCATGCTTTACTTGTTATCTACTATTTAATTGTTACTTGTTTCTATCTGTAAATTTCTCATTCCATATCTACTTACCTGCTACATGTTTCTATTTGCATTAATTATATATTTCCGTCGCCTCATGTTTTACTTGCTTTATTTATCCTTATATTATGTGATGCACTTTATTATGTTATTCTGTTTATGTGAACCATTTAGCTATTTCAGTATTACATAGTGCTAAGATTTGGGATTTCGAGGTATTGGTTATCCTATCTTTGTATTGGTAGTTCCTTAATGTTCCGCACGTTTCATTTCTCTTTTGTGTGAGATTTTTTAATTAGTTGTGTTGAGTTGTTTTGATATTGGGAACTAGTTGCACGCCGCTACAGTATTACGAATTGATATTGGGGTCAAGTTGCACGCCCCAACAGAAAATGATATGATATGATATTGGGATCGGGTTGCACGCCGCAACAGTTATTAAGTTGAATGTTGGGATCGAGTTTCATGCTGCTACAATTATTGTGTTGAATGTTGGGATCGAGTTGCATACCGCAACAGTAATTGTGTTAAGTGTTGGGATCGGGTTGCACGCTGCAACAGAGTTGATGTGTTGTAGTTGTTTGTAGTTTTAGAGCTTGATCGCGATATTGTGATATGAGATTTAAGATCATGTTATTCCGGGGCTCTCTTGTGGTTAACCTTCGGTTCCGTTTATATGAGTTTACTGCTTTATTTTTATTTCTGTATTCTATTATTATTATCCGCACAGGTTTATTGTGAGTTTCTTGCCATAGCCTCGTCATTACTTTGCCGAGGTTAGGTGGCACTAATAGAGTACACGAGGTCAATTTTACTCATGCTACACTTGTCCACTTCTTGTGTAGATCCCGATGTTGGTCCTAGAGGCACGTAACAGTGACTTCTCGGATTCAACTGCTATCGGAGACTTGAGGGCTACTCGATGTTCATAGTCCCTAAAGTCCCCTTCTATCATGTTTACTATTTGTCTAGTTTCAAAAAGTTGTACTTTATTTCAAACCATATTTGTAGTGTTTTAGTTGCTTATGTACTCGTGACTCCGAATTTATGGAAGTAGTTTTAGTACCACATTATTTATATAAATACTTCGTTCATCTTTGAGTTTATTAGTTGTAAATTATCATTACTCTGTTATAAATTGTTAAAATTGGTAAAGTAATTAGCTAATGTTGGCTTGCCTAGCAAGTGGATGTTATCTTCTATACTTCTCAAGTGGATGTATCTTCAGTACTTGGAGGATTAGTACGGATACATATGTACTTATCTTCTAGAGGCTATAGAGATTTAGGAAATACAATTTCTTTCTTTCTCTATCGTGCGACATTATTTCATCACCAAATTTTGAACCATTCTATTCTTGTTCTCTCGCAGATGGTGAGGACACACACAACATTCACAGCAAGTTAGGAGCCGGAGACCCAGGTTGCAGCCACTACCATAGGTAGAGACCGGGACCGAGGTATGGGCCGAGGCAGAGGTAGAGCTTAGACTACAGCATGCATAGCAGAACCTATTGTAGAGCCTTAGATCGAGCAGGAGGAGATCCCCGTTCAGACGCCACTAGTTGGACCAGCTCAGGTCCTGGAGGGGTTCATAGCCACTCCCATACTTCAGGATACCCTAGTCCACTCAGTGGTCCTTATGGAGAGAATGGCCTAGTCCGACGTATTTCCTGTAGCACCAGCTGTCTCTCAGACTGGGGGAAGGGCCCAAACTCCCGCTACTCACACTCTAGAGCAGATGGCTTCCATGTATCAGACTCTGGCGATTCCAGCAATTGAGTAGTTCAGCCCGTTAATGCTACACAGTCCAGGGATAGGCCCTTTCTGTGAGGCTGAAGAGGTTTGATAAGTTCACCAAGCTCTTTCTTACTCATTTTAGTGGTACACCTTTTGAGGACCCACAAGATTATTTGCACCATTGTCATGAGGTATTGCGCAACATGGGTATTGTGGAGTCGAATGGAGTCGACTTCATAGTGATTTAGATGATCGGCTCTGCCAAGAGATGGTGGCAGGACTATGTTCGAGGCAGACCAACATGTTCACCTCCACTCACCAGGATATGTTCTCGCTGCTATTTTTTGAGAGATGAGTACCGTAGCCAGTTTGAGCGTCTACAGCATGGTAGTATCACTGTTACCCAGTACGAGACTAGATTTGTGGACCTATCTCACCATACATTTATCTTGATCCCTATTGAGAGGGAGACGGTGAGCAGATTCATAGATGGCCTTACTTTTGGTATGAGACTATAGATGGCCAAGGAGACTGGGGATTTGATATTTCTTTCCAGCGAGTTGCAGAGATTTCTAGATGGATCGAGAGGATTTGTGGTCAAGATAGAGAGGCAGTATCTTAGAAGGGACCTCGTCATTCTGGTGGTTTCTGTGGTGCCTCATCTAGGGGCAGGGGTTCATTTGGTAGAGGCCATCCTCACAGGCCGATTAAGTCAGTGCTTCGGGTAGCACACGATGCTTCGGGAAGTGGTAGTTCTTAAGGGTCTCATCTTGAGTAACCATTATTCACTACACCTTTAGAACCTATCAGTGCAACACCATTATAGAGTTATTGCGGTGGTCATTCGGGTCATCATGGATCGTCTCAAACTCAGTAGTTAGGCCAGTCACTGGGTTGCTTTAATTGCGATGACGAAGGTCATATCAGGAAGTACTGTCCTAGATTGAGGAGCAGCAGACCACAGCAGGGTACTCGTGCCATGATTTGGCACCGGTTGCTCCACCTCCCGCGCACCCAGCTAGAGGCGGGGGTCGGCCAGCTAGAGGTGGTGGTTAGGCTATTAGAGGTGAAGGCCAGTCGGTTAGAGGCCGTCCGATAGGCGGGGTTTAGAATGGTCGATTCTAGCCCGATTTTTATGCATTCCCAGCTAGACTTGAGGTAGAGTCGTTGGTTGCGGTCACCACAGGTATTATTCTAGTTTTTCATAGAAATGCATCAGTTCCATTTTATCTAGGTTCCACTTATTCATATGTGTCATCCTATTCCGCTTCATATTTGGATATGTCTCGTAATTCTTTGAGTGCTCCCATTTATGTATATACGCCTGTCGGAGATTCTATTATGGTAGACTGGGTATATCGTGCTTGTTTGATCATAATCGGGAGCTATGATACTAGGGTAGACCTTCTACTTCGTGATATGGTGGATTTTGACGTGATCTTAGGCATGGATTGGTTGTCACCTTATCACGCTATTTTTGACTGTCACGCCAAGACTGTGACATTAGCCATGCCGGGGTTGCCTTGATTAGAGTGGAGAGGGACTCCTGACCATTCCACTGCAATGTCATTTCATATGTGAAGGCTAGGCGTATGTCGAGAAGGGGAATTTGGCATATTTGGCCTATATCTGTTGTACTAGTGCGGAGGTTCCTTTCATGGATTCAATACCAGTTGTGCATGAGTTCCTAGAGGTGTTTCCTACAGATTTTTCGGGGATGCCGCCCGACAGAGATATCAATTTCTACATTGACTTGGTTTTGGGCACTCAGCTGATTTCTACCACACCATACCGTCTGGCCCCAATTGAGTTGAAAGAATTGAAGGAGCAATAGTAGGTTTTTCTTGATAAGGGATTCATTAGACATAGTGTCTCACCTTGGGCAGTGTTGTTTGTAAAGAGAAAAGATGGGACGATGAGGATGTGCATGGACTATCGGTAGTTGAACAAAGTCACTATCAAGAACAACTATCCGTTGCTGAGGATTGATGACTTGTTTGATCAGCTTTAGGGTGCAAGGGTCTTTTCCAAGATTGAATTGAGATTTGGCTGCCATTAGTTGAAGATTAGGGCATCAGATGTCCCTAATACAGTTTTTTGGACTCGATATGGTTACTATGAGTTTCTGGTGATGTCATTTAGCTTGACTAATGCCCCAGAAGCCTTTATAGATTTGATGAACCAGGTGTTCAAGCCCTATCTGGATTCTTTTGTGATCTTCTTCATTGATGATATTTTGGTTTACTCCCACAGTCGAGAGGAGCATGAGTAGCATCTGTGGATCGTACATCAGACTCTGAAGGATCGTCAGTTATATGCCAAGTTTTAAAGTGTGAGTTCTTGTTGGACTCGATTGCCTTTTTGGGCCACGTTGTACCTTCCAAGGGCATTAAAGTGGATTCTAAGAAGATTGAGGTAGTTCAAAACTGGCCTAGACCTACTTCAGCTACAGAGATTCGGAGCTTCTTGGATTTGGTGAGTTATTATCGCCGGTTCGTGGATGGATTTTCATCTATTCTCAGTCCCATTGACCAAGTTAACCTAGAAGGGTGCTCTTTTCTGATGGTCCGATGAGTGTGAGTTGAGCTTTAATAAGCTCAAGAATACATTGACTACAACTCCAGTATTGGTGTTGCCTGTAGGTTCAGGATTTTACACCGTGTATTGTGATATGTCGCATATTAGACTTTGTGTGGTGTTGATGCAGGATGGTAGGGTGATTTCCTTCGCATCTAGTCAGTTGAATATTCATGAGAAGAATTACCATGTGCATGATTTAGAGTTGACAGTCATTGTTCACGCGCTGAAGATTTTGAGGCAAAATCTACACGATGTTCCATGTGAGGTCTATATTGACCATCGAAGTCTCCAACACTTGTTCGAGCAAAAAGACCTTAATTTGCGGCAGAGATGGTTAGAGTTATTGAAAGACTATGATATCACCATATTATATCATGGGGGAAGGCCAATATAGTGGTCGGTGCAATGAGTAGGAAGGCGGAGAGCATGGGTAGTTTGGCATAATTACTGGTAATGGAGAGGCCACTAGGTATGGATGTTTAGGCCTTGGCCAATCGATTTGCTAGATTGGATGTTTTAGAGCTTAGTCAGGTTCTAGCTTGTGTTGTGGCTGGCACAGTCTTCATTGTTAGAGCATATCAAGGCTCGCCAGTTTGATGATCCTTACTTGTTTGTGTTGAAGGATGCTGTGCAGCAAGGAGGTGCTAATGAGGTTGTGCTTGGTGATGATGGGGTAAAGCAGCTTCAGGGCCGGATTTGTGTTCCAAATGTTGATGGGTTGAGAGATTTGATCCTTGAGAAGGCTCATAGCTCGCGCTATTCCATTCAACTAGGTGTCATGAAGATGTACCGTGACTTGAAACAACACTATCGGTAGCAAGGGATGAAGAAAGACATCGATGCTTATGTATTCCGGTGTTTGAATTGTCAATAGGTGAAGTATAAACATCAGAAATCGGGTAGATTGACTCAAAGATTGGAGATACCAGAGGGGAAGTAGGAGCACATCACTATGGATTTATGGTAGGTTTACTAGGACCTTGAGGAAGTATGACACAGTCTGGGTTATTGTGGACCGGTTGACTAAGTCCGCACACTTTATTCTGATGGTGACTTCCTATTCTTTGGAGCGCTTGGCTCATATTTACATCTCGGGGATTATCCGCCCGTACGGCGTGCCTATTTCCATCATTTCAGAATGAGACACACAGTTCACATTGCTTTTTTGGATAGCTGTGCAGCGTGAGTTGGGAAAGCGAATCGAGCTAAGCATATTGTTTTATCCTCAGACGGACAGACAGTCCAAACGCATTATTCAGATCTTGGAGGACATGTTACATGCATGTTTTATGGATTTCGGAGGTTCTTGGGACCAGTTCTTACCATTACCAAAGTTCACCTACAACAACAACTATTAGTCGAGCATCCAGATGGTTCGTATGAGGCCTTATAAGGGAGGCAATATCGTTCGCTGATTGGTTGGTTTGAGCTAGGTGAAGCTAGATCTTTGGGCACTGATTTGGTCTGTGATGCTATGGAAATCCGAGTGTCACCTATGAATGGCGTGATCTGGTTTGAGAAGAAGGGCAAGTTGAGCCCGAGGTTTATTGGCTTGTTTGAGATCTTGGAGAGAGTTGGGGAGGTTACTTATAGGTTTGTATTGCCTCTTAGTGTCACGACCCTAATCCCAAACCCGGTCGTGATGGCGCCTCTCGTGAAGACAAGGCCAACCAATTCGAACTATAACTCGATTTAAGCAGTTATGACAGTACTTACATATTTTAATAATAACAAATTATGGAAACATAGCTAACCATCCCGACAACAGCCCAAACCGGGGTGTCACAATGTCATGAGCAACTAATGAAATCCTAATAATAAGATTACTACTACAATATCTCTGGCACAATTATTCGAAGAAAGTGGAAACAACAAGATAAAAGAGGTACGGGGCTACGGACGCCAACAACTACCTCGTAGTCTTTGAATCACCGCTCTGACAGTCGTAGTCAATGCCTCGGAGCAGAATCAATAGCGCCTGAATCTGCACACATGGTGTAGGGAGTAATGTGAGTGCTTCCAACTCAGTGAGTAACACATATAAATAATGGCTGAAAGTAAAGAAACACGTAAATCACAAGGCAATGCATAATGAAGCAGTAAAACACCATTAAAACAGTAAATTAGTGAGAAATCAAGCAAAATCATCCCAGCTCTGGTTACCAGTTGCCACTGTTACCAACTGTAACATCCCTGGGCTTAGTATCATTTAAAAATCACGCCCCTCGGGCAATATCACAGAACAGTATCATCTCCCCAGCTCTGGTTACCAGTTGCCATTGTTACCAACTATAACATCCCTGGGCTATATTTTCATATCACAATGGGTAACCTGCGCTCACTAGGGGTATAAAAACTCCGGGAGGGGCCCCTTACGACCCAAGCGCAATATCATATCTTGTGGTAGGCGTACCACCCGCTCCCATTATATCTCGTGGTGGCATGCCACCCAATCCCATTTACATCATATCTCGTGGTAAGCGTACCACCCGATCCCTTTTTCATCATTTAAAATGTTATTTAAATCTCAAAACTGAGTAAAAGTGACTGAATTTATAAAACAGTGGAAAACAACATGACTGAATTCAAGTAATGAATCAAAACAATGAGGAAACAGTGATAAATACCCCCGAAGGGTTCAAATAACCGGCACGAGGCCCAAGTACGGCAATCAGCCCAAATCATGATGATATCAATAAGTTTTCAATCAAATACGTAGTAAAAATCATCAATCGGGAAGGACCACGTCACAATCCCCAGTAGTAAACGACCCCACGCTCATCACCAAGCATGTGCCTCACCTCAATATAGCACTACGATGTCCAGTTCGGGGTTTCAAACCCTCAGACATCATTTACAATCACTACTCACCTCGAACTGGCTAAATTCTTAGCCCGCGACGCCTTTGCCCTTCGAATTGGCCTCCGCGTGCGTCGAATCTATCCAAAATTAGAACTAATATGTCACAATATGCTGGGGTAACAAAGCCCAAGCGAAAACAATCAATAAATACTTAAGAAATTCTGAAATTAGCAAAACCCAAACCCCGGGCCCACTTCTCGAAATTCAAAAATTTTCACCTCAACAGGTTCATTATCTCCTCACGAGTTCAACCATACAAAATTTATCGAATTCCGACATCGGTTCGACCTCCAAGTCTTAAATTCTAAGCTTAAGGGTTTCTCACAAATTTTCCATCATAAATCACCAAATACATACTAGAATAGCAATAGGTTTGGGCAATTTAGCCAAGATTGAGTTAGGAACACTTACCCCAATGTTGCCCTTGAAAATCTTCCAAAAATCCCTTCAGGATTAGTTGCAATCCAAGTTCTATGGCCCAACTATATTCAAGATGACTAAAACTCCTTTTAAGAATTTGTCCAAGAAAATCTCCTTTGGATATAGTTTTAAGGTCGATTTGCTGTGATTTTATGGTGTTTGGAGGTGTTTCTCTTTGTGGGTAACAGAAATGAGTTTTGCATGGAAAATGGGTACTGATTTATATTTATAATAGGGTCAAAAATCGAGACAAAAACGCCCCTATCAGGCCTAAAATGCGATCACATATCTGTCGCATAACAGATATGCGGTCCGCATATTTGACGCAACCATCGCAGATTGAACCCTAGCCTTCATTGCAAATTCAGTGTGAGGCATGGTTTGCGGTCCGCATTTCAAGAATGCAATTGCATTTTCTACAGCATTCTTGTCGTTAAAATTTTGCCTAAAACACTATCTTGTTCTGCGCTTTCAATGTAAGATCTACGGTCCGCATGTTAGAAATGCGACTGCATATCCTACCGCATTTCTGACATGAACATTGCCCAGAAATCTGGCTGGGTTTGCGATCTCTTTGAGAGATATGCGGTCCGCATTTGAGAAATACAACCGCATTCTCGGTATCTGGTTTTTCTGCAAGTTTTCTTTCCAACGATGAAATAGTCTGTTTAACCACCTAAAACTCACCCGAGGCCATCGGAACCGTGACCAAACATGCCAACATATCCTATAACATTATTCAAACTTGTTCCAACCTTCGGATCGCTCAGAACAACCTATCAACACCAATCCGTGTCGGATTCAAGCCTAAGGATTTCAAAATCTTTTAAATCGCTCTTTTGATCTAAACCCAACCAAACCACGTCCGAATGACCTGAAATTTTGCACACAAGTCCTAAATCACATATCAAAGATATAGCAACTTTCGGAATTCCATTCCGACCCTCGGATCAAAACCTCGCCTATCAACCGGAAATCGCCAAAAATTCCAACTTCACCAATTCAAGCCTAATTCTACACATGACTTCCAAAACCAATTTCGATCACACTCCTAAGTCATAAATCACCTTCCGAAACTAACCGAATCGTCGGAATTCACATCCGAGCCCTCTAACTCATAAGTTAACATCCGGTTGACTTTTACAACTTAAACCTTCCTGAAAGAGACTAAGTGTCTCATTTCTTACCAAATCCACTCCGCACTCAAACTATTCAACTTGATTACATACAACACGGCTAACGAAGCATCATAAGGCAGAAACGGGGAAAACGGAGCGGTAACTCATGAGACGACTGGCCGGGTTGTCACACTTAGCCTAGCAAGGGTACATTTGATATTTCATGCTTTCATGCTTCAGAAGTACCATGAGGACAACTCACATATTTTGTTCTTCAGCATGGTACAGCTTGATGAAAATTTGGCCTCTGAGGAAGAGCCGGTGGCTATTTTAGACCGGCAGGTTCACAAGTTGAGATCCAAGAGTTTTTCTTCTGTGAAAGTGCAATGGAGGGGTGATCCAATTGAGGAGGCTCTGTGGGAGTCCGAGTCCGATACACGGAAGGGATAACCCCACCTTTTTACTAGTCTAGATACTTTTCTATGTCTGTTTGAGGATGAACGTTTCTTTTAAAGGTGGAGAATGTGATGACCCGATAGAATGTTTTGAGTACTAGCCTTTATTTCCGTGTTTTGAGACCTCAATTAGCTCCATTTGATTTTTATTGATTTGTGTTCATGGTCCGTGTCATTTTCCAAAAAGTTTTTACGTAAATATTTGAAGAAAAAGTGATTTTAAGCTTAAAATGGGACTTGAGTTGACCATGGTCAACATTCTTGGTAAACGACCTCAGATCGGTATTTTAATGATTTCAGTAGGTCTGTATGATGTTTTTAGACTGCACGCACCTGTGGTTGCAATATGGGGTGACTCGAGCGCATTTCAGCGTGGTATGAAAAATTGTGAAAATGAGTTTTTAAGTTGAAAATCATGAGTTTTGATGATCGATTCATACTTTTTGTCGTTATTTTGATGATTTGGGGTAGCAAACAAGTTTGTAGGGTGTTATTACACTTGTGTGCATGTTTGGTATAGAGCCCGAGGGGTTCGGGCGAGTTTCGAATGCGTTGCGGAATGATTTGGATCTGCTGATGCATTTCCTGTTATTGCTGTCTGTTTCAGATCTCGCAAATGCGAGGTTTGGCTTGCATTTGCGAGCCTCGCTTTTGCGAACAAGAGTTCGCATTTGCAACCAGGAGCCTGGGTTGGGTGACCTCACATTTATGAGAGAAATTTTAGCATTTGCAAAGTGTCTGAAGCCGCTTTTACGAACATCTTACTGGTAACAAATGTCAGCTTCGTATTTGTGAAAATTTTGGGCGCATTTGTGATGGGGGAACCTTCGCATTTGCGAACAAATTGTCGCATTGGCGACTCCTTGCATCTGATGCACTGATTGCATTTGCAATCTACGTGTTGTATTTGTGGGCATCACATTTGCAAATAAAATTTTGCAAATGCGGCACCGGCAACTAGGTAAAAGAGGGGAAAACAGGACTTAGCTCATTTTACACCATTTCTCAATCCAAAACACTCTAGAGGCAATTTTTTTAAGGGCTTTTCTTCCTAAAATTATTGATTTTGTTGGTTTGGAGGCTTGTTCGAAAGGAAAGGCCATGGTTGATAGTTGAGGTGCTTGAGCAAAGAGGTAAGTGTCGTGTCTAACTTTGAGTTGAGAGAATTAGGACTTAATGGTTTATTTGTTATGTGAATTATATGGGAAAATGACGTATATACGAGGTGACGAGTGTATATGCGTCGTCATGAGATTAATACATGCGGGATTGGGCTATTCACTTCCATGTCTTCATTTATCCCATGTTATCCATGATTTAACTGCTACATGTTTTTACTTATTATCCATGCTTTACTTGTTATCTGCTATTTAACTGTTACTTGTTTCTATCTGTAAATTTCTCATTCCATATCTGCTTACCTGCTACATGTTTCTTCTTGCATTATCTATTTTTGTTGCTTCATGTTTTACTTGCTTTATTTATCCTTATATTAATTGATGCACTTTATTATGTTATTCCATTTATGTGATCCATTTAGCTATTCTGGTATTAACATAGTGCTAAGATTTGGGATTTCGAGGTGTTGGTTATCCTATATTTGTATTGGTAGTTCCTTAATGTTCCGCATGTTTCATTTCTCTTTTGTGTTAAGATTTCATAATAATCTGTCTTGATTTGTTTTGATATTAGGAACGAGTTGCACTTTGCAACAGTATTGAAATGAAGTGATATTGGGATCAGGTTGCACGCTGCAATAGATAATGATAATGATATGATATGATGTTGGGATCGGGTTGTACACCGCAACAGTTATTTTATTGAATGTTAGGATCGGGTTGCACAGCGCAACAGATAATGACATGATATGATGTTGGGATCAGGTTGCACGCCACAACAGTTATTGTATTGAATGTTCGGATCTGGTTGCACACCGCAGCAGTTATTGTATCAAGTGTTGGGATCGGGTTGCGTGCCGCAACAGAGTTGATGTGTTGTAGTTGTTTGTAGTTGTAGAGTTTGATATCGGTATTGTGATATGAGATCTGAGATCGTGCTATTCTGGAGCCCTCTGGTAGTTGACCTTCGTGTCCGTTTATTTGAGTTTACTGCTTTATTTCTATACTCTATTATTATTATTCATACAGGTTTATTCTGAGTGTCTTTCCATAGCCTCGTTACTACTTCGTCGAGTTTAGGCTCAGCACTTACAGAGTACATAGGATCGATATTACTCATGCTATACTTCTGCACTTCTTGTGCAGATCCCGATGTTGGTCCTACCGTTGCATAGCGGAGACTGCTCGGATTAGATTGCTACCGGAGACTTGAGGTAGAGCTGCTCGACCTTCACAGTGCCTAAAGTCCCCTTCTATCATGTTTACTGTTTATCTAGTTTCACAGTTATAATTTATTGCAGACCGTATTTATAGTATTTTAGTTGTTGATGTACTTGTGACTCCGAATTTCTGGTAGTATATTTAGTACCACATTATTTATATGAATACTTCGTTGATCTTTGAGTTTATTAGTTGTAAATTATCATTTACTCTATTATAAATTGTTAAAACAGGTTAAGTAATTAGTTAAACTTGGCTTGCCTAGCAAGTGGATGTAAGGTGCCATCACGACCCCACGGTTGAAAGTTCAGGTCGTGACAACTTCCGAGCAGAAGCTACTTTTTCCCCCAAAAAGCTTGGTCAAACACCTTAAGTAGTGAAAAAAAAAAACAGTACTTTTGGAATAAAAGGCACTTTTTGCTTTTGGAGAAGTTTCGCCAAATAGGCTATAAATGTTGTAGATGTAGGTGTATAAGTTTAGGACTTCAACAATAAGTAGTACATAATAACTGATGTTGGGCTATAAATACATGCTTTTGCATATAAATTGCCTTGTATTATACCTCGATCTTGTTAAATTTAGTGCGAATATTTATAAATAGAGCTTAATAATGATGTTTATATGTGTAAGGGTCAATCAGAGGTGATATGGAATGATTGCACGCAAACTAAAGCCAAAATGGAAGAATTTAGAGGTAGTATGTTTTTTAGCGTCCAAGCTAGAGCCAAGCTTCGTTCAAAACGCAAAAGGTAGTGCAAAACGGAGTTGGACGCCTAGCTTGGCACCAGGATCCCTCTGTGGCGCCCTAGCAGGAATCTTTTCATATTTTGTCTAAGACTTGGTAGTTTCAACCGTACACGCTCCCAACATATATAAAAAGGTTCGGCACTTATTGGGAGGCAACCCAACTTTTATTTATTTTGGTAGGTTTCTAGTTTTTTTTTTATTTTAGTTAGAGTACTATTTTAACACTTTCCCAGTAGTTGTTTGTGTCATGTAATTGCAGGTAGGTATTGGCGAGGGTGTTTCAATGTAGTGGACGATGGTTTGAGATTAATGGCAAGGCCTAAATCTCTATATTAAAAAAGGCAGCTAAAGAAGAGTTTAGTGCCCAATTGGGCGCCAGGCGCAAACCACAGTGCCAAAGGCTGGAAGAAAGAGCAAAAGGCCATCTAGCTCGGCCAAAGGGGCCTTCTTTAGCGTAAGCGCCATCCACGACACTGAAGGCTGACCCGCCCAAGTTTTCGATACACACAGCTTGTGAAGGTTCGAACAAGGCAACGGCAACTGCAAAGACTTCTACTATTGTCACATCCACAAAGAAGAGCAAACAAAGTGAAGTTGCTTCTAGCAAATCGGGGAAAGGCAAGCAAGTGGTTGATCCTTCTTTCAGATAGCCTCGGATGCCTCGTCCAACCCTCCAACTGGAATGTGACGAATAAAAAAGATGGTACAACTCCTTTTTGTCGTACGAGCGGTATATCTCGGAGATGGGTATCAACACCACCGGCTTTGGAGCAACATTTTCCTACTATTCTAGCCCGAATAAGGAAGTTGAAGCTAGATCATTTTCTAGAATATCCCGAGCCGACAAATTTGAGCATGGTGAAGGAATTATATGCCAATTGGAACTCTAAAAAGTCGGACGCCTATGTGAGAGGTGTGTGGGTCGATTTGCAAGCTAAAGACCTATGTGATTTTTTGGGGCCTCCAAACAATGATCCGAGAATTTTCCAGAAGTTCGTTAAGACTTAGTAGTTTAGACCCTACATGCCCCCAACATGTATAAAAGGGGTTCTAAACCTATTTTTGAGATGAGACATTATTGGAAAGGCAAAAAGGCTATGGGAACACTTGGAAGCAAGAAATCACAAGAGTTTTCTCTCCGTTCTCCTTAATATGTGTTTTAATGCTTTCGAATATTATCATGATTGTTAGTATGATTATGGGTAGCTAAACTCTCTTATATAGGGTTTGATGGAACCTCTTGGAAGATGATTCTTCATTGCGTTTAACATAAATTTGTCATAATTTTCTGTACCTGTTCAACTATGGTATTATTATTGTTGATTGAAGGGCCCTTAATTGACTATGCCTATTTAGTGTGTATTACTTGGAAAAGGGTACACATTTAGGTAGTTATTGAATAACATCACTCTTAACGTATGTGAGGAATTAATACGACGGGTTTAGAGATGGGTTTAGGAATAATGAAACCTTGATGTGACCTTAGTGAGTCGTATATTAGTGCCAGCTAGCGTAGTTTGGGAGAATACGTCTAGTAAATTATGAGGGTTGCTCGGAAGAAAATTACGACACTTGAAATACTCACGATTGGTAGAAAGGAATTAGGCGTTTCTAGGAGGTATAGCGGGAAAGATTCCGATTATTAGAGAAATCATAACTCCAGACTTTTTCAATCTTGTCTACAACCTTTGTTTTAATAGTACTAAAATTACAACAGTTTATTTACTTTATTTTTAGTTAGTAAATGCTCAACTTATTATTTAACATATCTGGAAGTTGATTACTTGAATTCTTGCGAGACTAGTAGTTGTGATTAGTAGGTTAATTTCCTGTGGGATTCGACTCCGGACTCATAAACCGGATTATATATACAATGACTGCTAGACCTTTTAGAAGGCATAGTTGGGCGTGATCAATAACTCAAATAACGTAAATATAGGAACTTAATTAGGCTTAGAAGTCCATGATTCGTGCAAAGCTATAAATATACACTTTTATCCAATATAGAATTATCTTTTTTTGAAACAGTAATTTATCTTTCAAAGGACATAAAAATCAATCAATATTGTTATTGTACAACATTCAGTATTTTAATATTCGTGCTTTTATAATAATATAAATTTTTATTTTCTGTACCTAACTAGATTTTATAGCACTCCCCACTAATTAGCCAAAAGAAAAAGGAACCTAACAGCTGATGCAAGCTGCAAATTGATCAACGCAAAACGAAGACAAAGAAGAAAGAGAGCGAATAAGATCGATAGAACACAAGCATTGTAATTGTTTACCCTTAAAACCGAGTAACAATTGAATTTGTTCATAGTGCTAAGGATGCGCAAATCAATTTGATACAATGTAAAATATAAAGCAAATAACCTAATGGATAAAAAGTAATAATCAAACCACAATGATTGAGTAGCCGGTGACAGAATATAAAAGGTAGACAGAATTTGATGAACTGTAGCAATGAGCAGTAACAATTTCTAGTATTTTCTCTTGTAAGTATCGTGTCTTACCATGAAGGTCAAATGCCCTTCTTATAGGTAGATAAAAGAGTCCTAAACATGGTAAAAATCTAATTACAGGGTAAATCCCTTTAATTACGAGATGGAATATCCTAAAATGGTGGCTTAACATCTATAACGGTTGAGATATTTACTCCTGGCGAGATATCAGGAATCCACAAAATATCCGGTTGAAACCGACCTTCTGTTACGAGATGTGCTTTTGGTCGGTCAACATCGGTCACCCTGTTTCGGTTGCTCTAATTTCGTGCTCGACTTGCTAACCTCGGGTCGAGGCAACCCAGTCTCGTATCGTATCCGGGCTCGACCCTTCTCGAGAAGTCGATTATGTTTGACCCAATACGAATATCGATCATATTTGACCCAATACAGATAGTCCCCTCGTTTATTGGAGAGTAAGCACAAAAAACGATATGAACCGTCATTCTTCAAGCTCTTTGATTAAGTAATCGATGTATCCCTTAAGCATGCCACGAAGTCAAATCCATCAAACCGTTTAACCCTAAAAGGACCTTTTGCGTGACGGTGATGCTGTGACGCACATGACTATTGACACAAGAAATCATTACCTGTCTCGTCTGCAGAGCCCTGTACCTTCTGCGTGCATTTAATGCGCGCATTTAATGTTTATATGCCTCGTGCTCTGAACCGCCGCTTTTTAAGAAAGTATAAATACTTCTTTCCCTCTTTGCGTTTTACTTCTTTACTTTCACGTTGATTACCAATTTACTTCCTTAAGCTTTTTTCACCAGAAAAAACTTTTAGTCTTCTTCGCCAGAAAACTCCTCTTCTCCTTTGTTTCTTGATTCCGCTACTTCAATGGCCAAAACTTCTAAATCAGTTCCTCAAAAACAAACTTCCTCTGCCCAGTCTGTTGAAGAGGTTGAGCCCACCCGTACTGAGGAACCCTCCATGGAGCCTCCATTAAAAGCCTTCATACCAGTAGGATGCTTCATAGGCTCCGACTTTAAAGTCGAGAAGCCTTCCCCGGTGCCTGGCCGAGGTGAACCGGTCTCGAAATACATCAGCTCGATCACCCACAAACATCTTGAAAGGGTGAAGGCCGAGTGCCATTGGGATGATAAGGACGTAATAATCCCCTCTCCGAACGAAGCCATTACCACACATGTGGAGGGATACCTTAGTGTATATACTTACCTGTTCACATTAGGACCTATAGACCCTATTATTATTAAGTTTTGTAGAAGGTATAATGTCACTCTAGGTCAAATCCACCCTTCTGTGTGGCGTATAGTTTACCTTTTCCATTTTTTCGTGGATAAAGTCGAAGGGGGCACCCTTTTACCATCGACCATTTACTTCGATTATACAGTCCCCGGATGTTCCGGGGGGGCTGATTAAACTAGCTCGCCGGGCCAGCAAGGCTCCGTTCTCGAGCATTGACGAAGATAGGGATCGGGGCTGGATGAGCCGATACGTCCGAATTAAAACCTCCGACCTGATCCCTGCTGACAACATGCCGTTCCCCGAGAAGTGGAATATGAAACATAAGCGCCTCTCTTTTTTATATCTCTTATTACTATCCTTCAATGTTTAACCGGTGTATTATGACATGTAGCCGTTTCCCAGGCACCGGCCGTAATTGAGGACTTGAAGGAGTGGGTCAGGAAGGTCGTGGCCCAGAGGTCCTATTCCGAGCAGGCCTGGAGAGAGATATCAAAAGGCCTTTGGGAGGCTAAGAACCATGGTGAGCTTCATCGATATTCATATTTTCTAAAACGATCGACACCAACACTTAACCTTTTGAAAATTTATTTTGCAGGTCTCTCGAAGGATGCCGAGCTGAGGTCGGCTGTTACCGGTGGGGTGGAGAAGGAGGGAGGAAGAAAGAGAAAAAGGGCTCCCGACCAGGCTGAGCCCGAAAAGAAGAAGGGCAGGAGGAAAATGATAGCTCGTAAAGTCACAGTCACTGATCCTTCCCTCACACTGAGTGATGACTCCGAGGGGGAAAAGAGCCCCGAAATTGCACATGACAAGCCCCCTCGGGAAGTCCCCGAGCAGAGCGTAGAAGAAACTGGTGCCTCCCAAGGAGAGACTATTGAAACGGGAGCGAGGACTGGGGACCGGGCCAATGTGCAGGCGGCTGCACAAAGATCCTCGGACATTCCCGAGATGGCACATTCACCCTCCTTCTCAGAGACAACTCTGAAAGACGCCCAAGATGCTAGAATGCACACGCCGAGCAAGGTGCCGGCCACAGCAAGGACCTTCAAAGAATTTTTTAACGGGGTGTCGTCGGCTGATACTTTTGGCCTCGAAGTCCCCAGAAGGAGTCCCCCAGCCGAGAAAAGTGGAGTATCGGCCGGTATTAAATTAGTCGATAAATTCCCCGCACCGAGCTCGAACCCTGAACGAAGGATGGTGATAACCTTTTAATGTGCCCGAGGACGCCCGAGCATTAGATCCGCCGGTAGGCGTAGCTAGCTATCTCCACAGCTTGGTGACTGAAGAAGACCGGGCTGCGATGAATGTTGTGGATTGGGCTTGCTTGTTCAACGAAGCTCAACAAGCATCAAACAGGGTACGTTTGTTTACTTTAAACTATACTCTACGTTCCGGTTCCAAACCTGTACTGACAATTTTTAATTTGAATTTTCCACAGGCTTCGGTGCTTTATCACGAAATGTTCCTTCGCATCAAAGAAGGAATGGCACAAGAATGGGATCGACGTCAACGGCTTGAAAATCAGTGGTCAAGTCTCCGGGCCGAACTAAACTTTGTAAGGAAAGAGCATGCCTCTTGCACCGATCATATGGGGCAAATGGACAATCGGTTGGACCGACTCCGGTTTGAGCTGAACGAGGCAAAGGCTGAAGTGAGCGGTTGGAGGCTAAGGCCGAGATTCTGCTGCAGAGAAAGAGGATCTCCAAGAGCGGGCCTCAGAAGCGCAAGAAAGAATCGGAGCCCTGCTTAAGGACAATGAGTTCCAACGGCTCCAAGTCGATTTGCTTAACCAAGACCGGGCGGCTCTGACCAATCGACTTCAGGAAGCGAAATCGGAGATCGCCACTACCAAGGTCAAAGCCGAAGGTTTGATAGCTCAATATAGAGCTGATGTTGAGGTCGCTCATGAGCAGTCAAAGGCGCTGGTCGAGTACACTCAATGCCAAACTCGCCTTTCTGTTCTCGAGGAGCTCCAGGCCCGTGGTCTTGATTTATCTTCCGATGTCGCCGAGGCATCGAAAGTTGAGGATGAAATGAGAAGAAAAACCTTTCCTGAAGAGTATGAAGACGGCTCGGACTGATGTTGTACTTATATTTCGTAGGCTGAGTCATGTAAAGTTCCCATCTTGTATAAAGACATCTTTTAACATATTTTGAATCTGTCTCTTGATTTTCATGCCTTATCGTATTCTGCCTTTGGCTAGGATTATAAATTGCGACCAACTGAATCGATCAATAATTAGCTCGGCCTTAGCCTTGTAGCGAGCTCAGAATGTGTTAATAACTAGTTCAGCCTTAGCCTTGTTGCAAATTCAAAATGGGTTAATAACCAGTTTGGCCTTAGCCTTGTTGCAAATTCGGAATGAGTTAAATGAGCTTTTATTTTCTCCGCTTTCAACCATTAAGCTTGTGTGAATCGGGGCTATGCCTTAGCAAAAATTAGACCCCTATCAATCAGATTCGATCTTAACCTTGTTTCGGAGTCTTGTCCTTACAAACTTCGATCGGTTATGCATTTTTAATTTAATTTGGCCTTGGCCGTAAACCGAGATTGCCTAGATCGGTCTTAGTTCCCTTTGCATTTTGTTAATTCAACAAGGCCTTATCCTGATTAGCCAGTTTCGGGGTTTGCCTTGTTAGGTCATATTTCCCTTCGAATTCGATGTGTATCTTTCGCCAATGTCAATTATAAATGTGAAGATAATTGAAAGAGCCCTTAGGCTTAAGAATGCAATGTAGGTGCCAAAGACTTCGTTAATATTCATATGTTTGTACATCTTCATTGACGGAGGGGAACAAGATCGATCTACCCGGGTACGGCTCTTTTGACCGTTTGACCCTTACATGAAATCCTAACAATCTTTGTTTAGCCCCCTCAAAATCGAAGTAACTAGCCCTTAGGCTTAAGAACTCGTGAGTTCCAGTAAATGGTTAATCTATGTTAGCACGACATATGGATGCCTCATTAAAAACCTTGCTATAAAACCCAATTTGGGGCAAAACCGGTCGAAGGGAAAAAAAGTGCAACGCGTGCTTTCAGTCCTAATACTTGGTGCTTAACTTGCTTGATATCGATCTGTCCTGCATATGTCAGTACCAATAAATAGAAAACAGAAAGTAAAAAAGATGAAGTAAATTACCTTAACAGTAGTATCTTTTCAAGTGGCTCACATTCCAGTTATTTGGCAACGGCTTACCATCCAAAGTTCCAAGCTTGTATGAGCCCTTCCCGGTGACCTTTAGTATAGTATAGGGACCTTCCCAGTTTGGTCCCAGTTTCCCTTCATTAGGGTCTCGAGTATTAAGCGTGATTTTTCTGAGTACGAAGTCCCCTGCACTGAAGTGTCGAAGTCGAGTTCTCCGATTATAATACCTCTCGATTCTCTGTTTTTGAGCTGCCATTCGGACCAAAGCAGCTTCTCTTCTTTCATCTAAGAGCTCCAGGCTAGTATTCATAGCCTCTTGGTTGGACTCTTCGGTTGCGTGCTGAAATCTGATGCTCGGTTTGCCTACCTCGACCGGTATCAATGCTTCGGTGCCGTATACTAAAGAAAATGGAGTGGCTCCGGTACTAATTTTTTCAGTCGTTCGATACGCCCATAAGACTTCGGGTAACATTTCCCTCCATCTTCCTTTAGCGTCAACTAACCTTTTCTTCAGGTTTTGAATTATAGTTTTGTTGGTCGATTCTGCTTGACCGTTGCCTCTGGGGTGGTACGGAGTTGACAATATCCTTTTAATTTTGTTGTCTTCGAAGAATTTGGTTACCTTACTGCCGATGAACTGCTTTCCATTATCGCATACTATCTCAGAAGGCATCCCGAATCGGCAGATGATATGGTCCCATATGAAGTCGATCACCTCCTTTTCTCTGACCTTCTCGTAAGCCTGTGCTTCCACCCACTTAGAAAAATAGTCAGTCATAAAAAGGATAAACTGAGCTTTACCTGGTGCTCGAGGGAGCGGGCCTACTATATCCATTCCCCACTTCATAAACAGCCATGGCGATATAACTGAATGCAGTGTTTCAGCAGGTTGGTGGATGATCGGTGCGTGTCTTTGACACCTGCCGCATTTGCGTACAAATTCCTTTGCGTCCTTCTCCATATCGATCCAATAATAGCCAGCTCGGATTACCTTCCGAACTAATGAATTGGAGCCCGAATGATTGCCACAAGCTCCTTCGCGTATCTCTTTCAAAATATACTCGGTTTCCCCGGGGCCGAGACATATAGCTAGGGGTCCTCCGAAGGTTCTTCTGTATAGAGCTCTATTATCGGCCAAACAAAATCGGACCGCCTTTGCACGCAATGCTCTCGACTCTTTGGGGTCAGGTGGCAACTTACCTGAGCTGAGGTATTTTATGTACTTGTTTCTCCAATCCCAAGACAGACTTGTCGAGTTGACCTCGGCATGACCTTCTTCCACCACCGATCTCAGCATCTGCACGACCTTTTCGAAGTCGATTTCTTAATCATCGACCGATGAGCCTAGGTTAGCGAGGGCGTCGGCCTCGCTATTTTGTACCCGAGATATGTGCTGCAGGGTCCATTCCTTGAACCTATGTAAAGTGACCTGCAGTTTATCCACATACCTTTGCATACGTCCCTCTCTGACTTCGAACATTCTATTCACTTGGTTGACTACAAGGAGAGAGTCGCACTTGGCCTCGATTATTTCTGCCCCAATGTTCTTGGCCAATTCTAGACCTGCAATCGTAGCCTCATATTCGGCTTCGTTGTTAGTCAGTTTTATAGTCTTAATGGACTGTCTGATTGTGCTCCCGGTCGGGGGCTTGAGTACGATGCCTAACCCCGACCCCTTCGAATTTGAGGCTCCGTCTGTGAATAGAGTCCACACTCCCGAAGGAGTCCCCGATTTAGTCATGAGCTCTTTCTCGACTTGGGGAATGAGCGACGGTGTGAAGTCGGTAACAAAATCGGCCAGTACTTGAGATTTTATCAAGGTTCGAGGTCGATATTGGATATCGTACTCGCTGATCTCGATGGCCCACGTGGCCAGTCGGCCCGATAACTCGGGCTTATGCATAACATTTCTAAGTGGGTAAGTTGTCACCACGCATATTGGGTGAAATTGGAAGTATGGTTTCAATTTCCTAGAGGCACTCAATAAGGCGAGTGCTAATTTTTCTAAGTGCGGGTACCTGGTTTCGGCTTCTCCTAATGTCCTACTAACATAATAAATGGGAAATTCCGTACCTTGTTCTTCTCGAACCAGAACTCTGCTTACCGCTATCTCCGACACGGCAAGGTAAAGATATAATAGCTCGCCTGTTTTTGGCGTATGTAATAGAGGCGGGCTAGAAAGGTACCTTTTCAGTTCCTCTAAGACATGCTGGCACTCCGGTCCCCATGAGAACTCGTTCTTCTTTTTTAACAAATTGAAGAACCGGTGGCTTCTATCCGATGATCTAGATATGAAGCGGCCTAATGCTGCAATCCGGCCTGTCAGTTTTTGTACGGCCTTGACGCTATCGACGACTTTTATATCTTCGATGGCTTTGATTTTGTCTAGGTTGATCTCTATTCCTCTGTTCGAGACCATGAACCCGAGAAATTTCCCAGAGCCTACTCCGAACGCACATTTTTTCGGGTTCAACTTCATATTGTACTTCTTCAAAATGTCAAATGTTTCCTGCAAATGACTAAGATGGTCCTCTGCTCACAGGGACTTGACCAACATGTCATCGATATATACTTCCATAGTTTTACCTAGTTGGTTTTCGAACATCTTATTCACCAAATGCTGATATGTAGCTCCCGCATTCTTAAGCCCGAATGGCATCACATTATAGTAGTATGTGCCATATTTAGTGATGAAGGATGTTTTTTCTTGATAATCCTTATCCATTTGTATCTGGTTATATCCAGAATAGGCGTCGAGAAAACTAAGAGTCTCGTGGCCAGCAGTAGCATCGATCATACGATCGATGTTGGGCAGGGGAAAGAATCTTTGGGGCATGCTTTATTTAGGTTTTAGGTCCTTATAATCTATACACATCCTAAGTTTGTTCCCCTTTTTAGGTACTACAACTACGTTAGCTAACCATTCGGGGTACTTTATCTCTCGAATGGATCCTATATTTAAGAGTTTGGTTACCTCATCCTTGATGAAGACCTGCTTGACTTCGGATTGAGGTCTCCTTTTCTGTTTTACCGGCCCGGATTTCGGGTCGACACTCAGCTTGTGCGTCGCAATATCGGGTGGTACACCCGTCATGTCTAAATGGGACCAAGAAAAAGAACTTTCATTAGCTGAGAGAAAAGTAATTATTTGGTCCTGAGCTCGGAGTTCAAACCCGAGCCCAGGTATACCTTCCGATCGGGCGCGTCATTGAGGATTGAGATTTGCTCGAGCTCTTCGATTGTTGACTTGGTTGCGTCGGACTCATCTGGGATGACAAAGGATCGGGGTACCCCGTAGTTATCTTCGTCAAGCTGATCTTGCTCACCCTCCTCTGTTGAAGGTAGGTTCTCTGATTGCTATTTGGCCTTCCGTTGAGGAGTGGTAGGTTTCGGTGTCGCTTCCTCTACTGCGAACATTTCCCTTGCCGCCTGTTGTTCTCCGTAGACGGTGACGACTCCCTCGGCCGATGGGAATTTCAACATCTGATGTAAGGTTGAGGGTACGGCCTTAATATCATGTATCCAGGGCCTTCCGAGCAGGGTGTTATATCTCATATCGCCCTCGATCACACAGAATTTCGTTGCCCTGGTGGTTCCACCGATGTTTACCATCAGCGTTACTTCTCCCTTGGTTGTCTCCGATGCCATATTGAAGCCGTTGAGCACCCGGACCTCGGAAATGATCTGGTTCGTTAGTCCCAGTTGTTCAACGACCCAAGATCGGATTATGTTGGCTGAACTCCGGGGGTCGATAAGTACGTGCTTCACTCGAGTATCGTATATTAACATCGATATCACCAGTGCGTCGTTGTGAGGTTGTGTAAGACCTTCGATATTTTGTCGTTGAATTATAGAGTTCTTTCTATAGCATAGTCCCGAGTACGTTTTTCTCGGGTAATGGATATTTTGGTACGTTTCAGCACCGGTACTTGAGGAACATCCGCACCCCCAATTATCATGTTGATTTTGTGTTTTGGTTCTCTTTGGTCTGTCGGTCTATCCCTATTTTCATAGTGATTTTTTGCTCGGTCACTTAGAAATTCCCGAAGATGCCCATTTTCGAGCAACCGGGCTACCTCTTCTCTCAACTGTCGGCAATCTTCCGTTCTGTGCCCGTGAGTGCCATGATACTTGCATATAAGGTTGGGGTCTCTCTTGGCAGGATCTGTTTGTAATGTCCTTGGCCATCTGGTGTCCTTGATGTGACCGATTGCTGAAACGAGCGTCGATGAATCGACATTGAAATTATATTCGGCCAACCTGGGTGCTTCTTGACGATTATTGACTTTCTCGAAGTTGTTTTTCGGTAGTGGCCTTCTATTCCTTTGGTTGGGGTCGTACCTGCTTTCTTGTTTCAGGGGGTTGTGCCCCCTTAGTACAACCCTTCGATCTTCTGGGTAGGGCCGGTGCCTGTCTCGGTTCGACCTTTGCTCTCGAAAATTATCCCTTAGAGGTCGATCAGAAGCTTTAACGGGATAGGAGGAGCCCGATGCAACCCCGACTTGGTCATCTTCTATTCTGATCTTCGACTGATATCGGTTATGGATGTCTGCCCAGGTAACGGCCGGGTACTCAATCAAGCTCTGTTTAAGTTGTCGAGATGCCGCAGAACTGCTGGTATTGAGCCCTTGAGTAAAGGCTTGCATGGCCCAGTCGTCTGTGACCGGTGGTAGGTCCATCTGCTCCATTTGGAATCGAGATACGAACTCTCTTAATGTTTCGCTGTCTCGTTGTCTGACTTTGAAGAAGTCCGATTTCCTCGTCTCGACCTTGATAGCGCCTGCATGGGCCTTGACGAAGGTATCAGCGAGCATGGCGAAGGAGTCGATGGAATTTGGTGGTAAATTGTGATACCACGTCATTGCCCCTTTAGAAAGGGTTTCTCCAAATTTCTTCCGGAGGACGGACTCGATTTCATCGTCCTCGAGGTCGTTCCCCTTTATAGCACAGGTGTAAGCTGTTACGTGCTCATTTGGATCCGAAGTTCCGTTATATTTAGGAATTTCGGGCATGCGAAACTTCTTCGGGATCGGCTTCGGAGCGGCACTGGACGGGAAAGGCTTTTGCACAAACTTTTTTGCGTCCAAACCTTTCAACACAGGAGGTGCTCCCGGTATTTGGTCTACCCTCGAATTATATGTCTCGACTTTCTTGTCGTTAGCTTTGATCCTTTTTTCTCCTGTCTCGACCCTCTTAGTCAACTCCTCGAGCATCTTGAATATCCCGGAGTTGATTCCTGAGGTGTTTTCTTCTGGTTGTGGTGTGACCCGCTCGTTTTGTTCGGCTACCACTTGAGGAGGAACGGCTTCGGCTCCGCCTCGGTTCTGAATACGGCTTTGTAATTGGGTTATCGCCGCTTGCTGGGCTAGTAGCATATCAAATATTACTTTGAGGCTAATATCATCTCCCCCACTTTGCTGCATACCCGAGTGGTTCTCCCCCCGAACACTGTGCGATGGGCTGGGGGCTTGATTGGTATCGACTGCCATTTGGGAGTTGGCGTCGATTGGGACCTCGTTTCTGGGCATAGCGTTGTTTTCGCTTTGGTGGTTGGATTCGTTGTTGACGGGAAGTGAGTGAGACATGATTAGGCTATAACCTGTAAAACAGAAGATTCTACAAAGAGCAAGCGTAAAGTAGTGCGTGAAAAAAGAATTGTATCAAAAATTCGCTAATATCCTTAGCCCCACGGTGGGCGCCAAACTGTTTACCCTCAAATCCGAGTAACAATTAAATTTGTTCGTAGTACTAAGGATCCGTGAATCAATTTGATACAATGTAAAGTATAATGCAGATAATTGAAAGATAATAGACAAAAGGAAATATCAAACCACAGAGATTGAATAGCTGGCGACGAAATATGAAAAATAGACAAAGCTTGATGAACAGTGACAATGAACAGTAACGATGCACATTAGTAGTGAACAGTAGTAATTTTAGTATTTCTTCTCAGTTTTTCTTGTCCCCTCCAATGAAGGTCGAATGCCCTTCTTATAGGTAGATAAAAGAGCACTAAACATGGTAAAAGTCTAATTACAAGGTAAATCCCTTTGATTACGGACGAAATATCCTAAAATGGCGCCTCAACGTCCATAACGGTTGAGATATTTACTCCTGGCGAGATATCAGGAATCCGCGAAATATCCGGTTCAAAACTGATCCTTTGTTACGAGATGTGCCCTAATCGGCCGATATCGGTAGCCCCGTTTCTGCTGCTCCAGCCTCCGTACCCGATTTGCTGATTTCGGACCGAGGCAGCCCGACCTCATATTACGCCCGGGCCTGACTTCACTCGATTGTATCCGACCCAATACAAACCCGTAAAAATACACATTCAGACACAGAAAAAGTTGAATTCAACTTTTGAAAAAAATAAGACAATAAATAATGCACAAATAGTTAACTTTAGCTGAGACACAAAACTAATGTTGCAGAATTTCTTTAACTAGTCGTGCAAGGGATGTTGCAGCCTAGTCAATCTTGCACAATACAGTGCAAGTACAAATGACAAAAATGAATATTTCTTCACATCAGTTTTCAATAGTGAAAAATAAATGTAGCTACCTATGGCTAACACAAACTATGAAAATTCATTCAACATATATATATATATATAGTACATACATCCCAAATTTATTTATTTTTTCACTTAAAAAAATCACACCGTTATATCATCTCCCCAACTTTCTTACTTCAAGAACTATCAATACTCAGTCATTTCTTAATCTAATAAACTTGAATAGATATTCGCAAGAAAAAAATGTTGGAACTCAGAATTTATACACTTAAAGTGAAAGATAAATAATACACGACCAATAATAGGCTTATTAAATACAAGTGAAAGATAAAAAAGAAATGACTGCATGTTCCTTGGAAAAATAAGGCAAGAGAATGTGCCTATGGACATGAATCATACCTGAGCAGTTCGGACCTCTTGAGCATAAGTTGGTAAAACTGTGGTAATAATGTTGGAAAACACAATTGCAACTTGCTACAAGAAAGAATCACATCCACGGCATATTAAAAAAATTAACATATAAAGAAAGGAGCCACCCAAAGATGAGTTATAACAACTTATCATTGGATTGTCCTGTATTCTATCTCGCTTGCCAATTGATAAGCATCAAGATTGCAAGATGTTTAACTCTGATGCTGGTGCAGTCCAATCCTTTTGCCACAAAGAGATCCCAATAAAGTAGTTTCTTCATGAAATAATATAATCTTGAATGTATGAAAAGTAGCAGCAAAATGGTAAAGAGAAATGGGAGTCTATCTTACAACAAAAGATGTTTGCCAATCTGTTGTAGCAATAAATTAATAAGGATTTATGACAACATCAAAAATAAGTTATTGATCCATTTCTTAACAATGTAAATGAACAAATATTTAAAAAGGAAGAATCCTCTTTCAGATTCATCAAACTAAACATTCATACAAAATAGTGCGGCACTAACTTTCTCCGCATAAACAGACCAGTTGAAGCTTTTACACCGGATAGAGTTCATCGACATCTATATCGGTGTATCAACCAATTCTCTTTGCACTAGCAGAACTACTAGCAGCTGTCGCAGTTATCCAATAGTGATGCTCTGCTAGATGCTATTGTACAAAGTACCAAAAATGTGAATTATATAGTTACTAAACTGTATGTTACCAAATATCACAATAGGCTATAATAATAACAACATAGAATTCCAAATGCATACTTGAGATTGTGTCTAGAATGCCTGTCTCAAGAGATTTCAAGTGTCATCCCCACGTTGCAAATCCAATTACCAAATTATATTTTCATTTTCCACGAGACCAAATTCACGAAACTACACCTTGAATTTTACTTTCCACTTTTTTATTATTGCATCATAATATGAATAAATTTCGAGTTTGAAAAGTCAATACAGATCCTTAATGTAGAATATATAGGACAAAACAAAGAAAGTTAAAAATTAATAAGGCTTACCATAGAAGAAAGAAGAAGCAAATAAGGTAGAAAATTAAAGTACATTTTTAATTTTAACTAGTCATGAAACCTTAATTCCTAACGAGCGACTGAATCTATATTTAGCACTCATTTAATCTAATCAGCGTAACTAGAAACACAAAATCATAAGAGGAACAAGTCAAGAAGCTTGTTTACAAGCTCCATTTTCTACGCTTCACAAAGCAAGAGCCATCCACAATGAAGAAAATCAAATCTAGAAAGAAAAAAGATAGATAAAATATAAAGTGTAGCGAGATACTACCTAGTGATGGTGGCTGACGATAATGCGAGATGTGTTGGGTGCCGACAATTGTGAGAGAGAGAGTGAGAGGGGGGGGGGGTCTACTCAATTTTGTGCATCTCTATGCCAGAGGTGATAATTATGCAATTTGGGGGTGAATGTATCCTGGCGGGATATTTTATCGGAAAAAAAGAGGAAAGATTAAAGTCAATACTTAGGGGCAAATTTTAGTGACTAGTACTTTGAATTGCCAGTAAAGAAGCCCTCTTTCCTAGCCAAAGTTAAATTGCCGCATATATTTGTGTTTACAAAAAAAAGTAGAAAGGCTTTTTTCTTGTAGTGGTAGGAAGGCTGAGAACATGAGGTGTCTTGCTTATATTCTAGTTGGGGAGAGATGTTAGCATTGTATGTTCATATTTTGACCAATCGATTCGCGATGTTGGATATTTTGGAGTCTAGTTGGGTTCTTGCTTGCATGGTTTCACAGTCGTCCTTGTTTAAGCTCATCAAGGTGCATTAATATGATGATCCTCACGTTCTTTTCCTAAAGGGCACAGTGTGACACGGTGATGCCAAGAAGGTTACTATTGGAGATTAAGGGGTATTGAGGCTGCAGGGCCGAATCTGTGTTCCAAATGTAGATGGGTTGCGAGAATTGATTCTTGTGGATGCCCATAGTTTGCGGTATTCCATTCATNCTCCGCCCGGGTTCTGAATACGGCTTTGTAATTGGGTTATCGCCGCTTGCTGGGCTAGCAGCATATCAAATATTACTTTGAGGCTAATATCATCTTCCCCACTTTGCTGCATACCCGAGTGGTTCTCCCCCTGAACGTTGTGCGATGGGCTGGGGGCTTGATCGGTATCGACTGCCATTTGGGAGTTGGCGTCGATTGGGACCTCGTTTCTAGGCATAGCGTTGTTTTCGCTTTGGTGGTTGAATTCGTTGTTGGCGGGAAGTGAGTGAGACATGATTAGGCTATAACCTGAAAAACAGAAGATTCTGCAAAGAGCAAGCGTAAAGTAGTGCGTGAAAAAAGAATTGTATCAAAAATTCGCTAATATCCTTAGCCCCACGGTGGGGCCAAACTGTTTACCCTTAAAATCGAGTAACAATTGAATTTGTTCATAGTGCTAAGGATCCGCGAATCAATTTGATACAATGTAAAATATAAAGCAGATAACCTAATGGATAAAAAGTAATAATAAAACCACAATGATTGAGTAGCCGGTGACAGAATATAAAAGGTAGACAGAATTTGATGAACTGTAGCAATGAGCAGTAACAATTTCTAGTATTTTCTCTTGTAAGTATCGTGTCTTACCATGAAGGTCAAATGCCCTTCTTATAGGTAGATAAAAGAGTCCTAAACATGGTAAAAGTCTAATTACAGGGTAAATCCCTTTAATTACGGGATGGAATATCCTAAAATGGTGGCTTAACGTCTATAACGGTTGAGATATTTACTCCTGGCGAGATATCAGGAATCCATGAAATATCCGGTTGAAACCGACCTTCTGTTACGAGATGTGCTTTTGGTCGGTCAACATCCGTCACCCTGTTTCGGTTGCTCTAATTTCGTGCTCGACTAGCTGACTTCGGGTCGAGGCAACCCGGTCTCGTATCGTATCCGGGCTCGACCCTTCTCGAGCAGTCGATTATGTTTGACCCAATACGGATATCGATCATATCTGACCCAATACAGTAATATTGATTGACAAATTAAAGTGGGGACTGGAAGATGGAGAGAACCAGCCTTTCACTTCAATGTGACTGTAAATAACTTTTCCCAAATCCTTACCCAAATTTCATCACTTGGAGTGCAACTTGAGATACCAAGAGAGACAAAGGACAATTTTGCATTATTTCAAGTCCATCAACGATTTCACTCATAATGGATCTTAATCTTAAACAACCACACTCTATCTATATACTGTAATTTTTGCACTTCTCTTCATGTTGGATATGAAGTTAAGTTTTCTTTTTAACTATATTTATCCTGTTCTAATTTGTTTAGCACTTCAGTTCCGAAACTATACAAAAAAATATTAGCATACTCAGTTTGCAATAATTTTCTTCGCATTGGAACCAAAAAAAGAGAGTACAATTTAAGAAGGGATTATTAAACTATCAACTAGTAGGGATGGCAAATGGTATGGTGCGGTACGGTTGCAGGGCAAACCCGCATAAATCTTCTTCGTCTCGCATAAACTCGCAACCGTTCCGTACCGCTTAAATTTTCTTTATTTTTTTTGGAATGAACTTGATAGTAAAAAAATGAGATTCTTAAACTTCTTTTTCATTTTGCTGAAATAGTATTAATTTAATTTAAATCTAACTCCTACACAAGCACCTCCCTAACGAAATTGAAGTGACAGTGCCTTGCAGTTGTTACCATATTCAAGTCTTAGGTTATCCTTCTTGTCCACTAACGGCTTCCAATTTACGAAGACTTTTCTAAATTAATGAGTTTCTGTTTTTATCTTTTTAGTTTACAGTTGCTATAAGCATGCTTGTTTTTACATTTTTCAATCCTGTCGCAGTGAGTTGTTTGAAACTTCAATCCCCAAATCACCGAGAAAAAAGAATTTTAAATACCTCTGAGTTCATCTTATTTATAAAGGTGAGAAACCATGTAATCTAACAAGTAAACTAATATATAGTACAACACTAGTAAACTGTTATAAGCATCAACGTAAAATTTTGAATCAACATATGTTTCCAGCTTGGCCAAACGTACAGCCACACCCGCGGTCAACCCATAATCGCACCGCGTCCTGCAAGATTTGTTTCTGAAAAAATTCAAACCGCCCGCATTACATTACACCCGCACAGTAACAAACCCGCCCCACATATGTTCAGAACAGTACGGCCGCGCACCCGCTTTTCTATCGAAAGTATTACATGACAATAATATGATGCTGAAGATAAAAATTAAAATTAAAATTAAACCATGTGCACATTTTTTCTGTTAATAAAACGAATTAAATCATATACTTGATATATTGCATAGGCCGTAGTGTACTTTGAGACGATGACCACAGGTTCATAGCCGTGAAATTTGTACCTGCTGGCCATCAAAAGCTATAGGATAATGATTTTATCAAAGGAGTGGGTTCCCTTTTGCATCCTGCAAAGTGAGGGCCTTAATTATTTCTACAAATTCTTTTGTTTTTTTTGGCATTTGGTGGAATGACGCACTTAAAAGTTATAAGTGTATATCCTTATCCATACGAAATACTCCATTTATTAATTAATTTCCTTTTAAAATAATAAGTAATTCCATGTGATTAAGGCATAAATTTAGTTAGTGGTGCACTGCTGACCATGCTCGATATCTATCTGCATGAAATGCAATAATATGTTTTCGCAAAAATCAGGGCATGAATATGTGACATAATCACAGTACGATACTCGTTTTAATTTTCACGTCACTCAGACGTTCAGACAATATGTAAATGATTGTAGTCAAAACAAAAGGTTTTTGGATTAAGCTGGTTTTGGAGATGAATTTTACTTTTTAGAAAGTTTGAAAATTTATAAGCGATAAATATTTATTTCATTTAGTACTCCTAGACAAGTTTTTTCAATATTTCGCCAAATTCATTGTCTGAAAAAAGTGAAGTTCATTATCTACAAATGTTAATGAACAAATTAGTGTTATAAATATTGAACTTCCTATATACTCCAAAAGGAAATTTTGGGTTGTTATTTCAGTAAAGTGTCTTCCCATTTTCACATCACTATTTACTGGACCATCTTACCTCAAAAAATAAATTTTTAATTAACTAAGACTGGTCGTGAATGGATCTCACAAAGAAGGGAAACATTATCTGTACTAGAGGTGGTGGATTTATGTCAGCTGTCACATTTTTGCGTAACGGACTAAATTAAAGGTTGCCACCAGTAGAACAGTACGGCATTGCCATTGCAATTTAGGATAAACTATGCAATCGCACTTCATTGTTCCTATTTATATCAAGTTGGGTATAGTTTAGATCGGAAGTTACTTTTGGAACTTGAAATGCCTATTCGAAAGATATGGTCAAAAAGTGGGATATGATCACTTTCTTAGGATTGAAATACTAACGTGTCATGCGAAAGTCAGTAAAGTAAATTCTCAAAGACGATAAATCAAACAATAAAAAAATATGTCAAAAGAGACACAAATATTTAATGTAGTTCGGTCAATTGATCTACGTCCATGGTAGAGATGAGCAATCCACTATATAAAAGAGAGTATAAAATATCGAGAGAATAACCTCACAACGAGGCAAATACAAGTGGCACACTAATACTTGTCCTGAAAAGTTCTCCCCCTAAACAAGACTCTCAAACTCCTTATGACTACATTGTGGATGCTATAAATGAGAGGGAAGGATCCACAATTTATAGAAGTTCAAATGTTTTCCTATAAGAAAAAGGACTAGCTAAATATAGGAGATTTATTACTTCCTTCTACAAGAAGGAAAACCCAATTATTGTAAGTACATTGCCCTTTCCTTCAAAAGATAGGAAAACCAAATATGGCAAGAAAATTATAGCAAACACCTAATAATTCTTCCTCCTGGCATGAATTTTCAAATAAAATAAACGTGATCCACCTTCTTTACATAACCTTCAACAGGTCGCATCTCCAAATCTCCCACCACAAAGTTTGTCTCAATGTGAGTAGCATTCCGATCAAATTTCTCAGACAAAAATAACGATTACTGTCAAATAGGTTGCGGCTAGAATTAAACCCACTAAGGTGAACCTGTCTTGAACCTCGCTCTGATACCACTTGTTAGGATCGAAATAATCAGGTTTCATGCGGAAGCTAGTAAAGCAAACCCTTAACGACGATAAAACAGACAACAAAAGAGAAATATGTCGAAAGAGACACAAACATTTAACGTGGTTCGGTCAATTGTCTTACGTCCCCGGCAGAATCGAAAGAACAACCTCACAAAGAGGCAAACACAAGTTGCACACTAACACTTATCCTGAAAAGTTCTCTCCCTAAACAAGACTCTCAAACCCCTTATAGCTACATTGTGGATGCAATGAATGAGAAAGAAAGATCATCAATTTATCCTTTTCCTACAAGACAAGGGACTAGCCAAATATATGAGATTTATAACTTCCTTCTACAAGAAGGAAAACCCAATTATGCTAAATATGCGTCCATTTCCTTTAACAGATAGGAAAACCAAATATTGCAAGAAAATTATGACAAACACCTAACAATTCCCCCCTCCCCCTGGTCTGAATTTTCTGACAAAATAAACTTGATCCCCCTTTTTCACATAACTTTCAATAGGCCATATCTCCAAATCTCCACCACAAAGTTTGTCTCAACGTGAGTAGCATTCCGATCAAATTTCTCAGACAAAAATAACGATTACTGTCAAATAGGTTGCGACTAGAATTAAACCCGCTAAGGTGAACCTGTCTTGAACCTCGCTCTGATACCACTTGTTAGGATCGAAATAATCAGGTAGCATGCGGAAGCTAGTAAATCAAACTATCAACGACGATAAATCAGACAATAAAAGAGAAATATACCAAAAGAGACACAAACATTTAACGTGGTTCGGTCAATTGACCTACGTCCACGACGGAGATGAGCAATCTACTATATAAAAGATAGTACAAAATATCGAGAGAACAACCTCACAAAGAGGCAAACACAAGTGGCACACTAACGCTTGTCCCGAAAAGTTCTCCCCCTAAACAAGACTCTCAAACCCCTTATGGCTATATTATGGTACTATAAATGAGAAGATAGGATCCTCAATTTATATTTTATAGATGTCCAAATATTTTTCTTCAAGAAAAGGGACTAGACAACTATGAGAGATTTTTATAATTTCCTTCTACAAGAAGAAAAACTCAATTATAGTAAATATGTTGCCATTTTCTTCAACGAATAGATAATCAAATATGACAAAAAAATTATGACAAACACCTGACACACTCTGTGTTAAACAAACTAAAAAAATCCTATATTTGTGGTTAGCATAATAACTAAGACCTAATGCATGAATAAAATAGTGATTCATATGAGCAAGTACAATCTCCCCGGCGAATTTTAATTATATTAAATTTTATATACTAACTAAGTTTACACTCGCGCTCGCGTGGGATCTGTCATTCACGACATAACAATAATTGATATTTAAATAACTAAGATTTATATCAATATAAATTATATTAGATCCGTAAATACTAATGTTAGCATTTATATTAATACGACGAGGAAACATTGCAACTACTGTAATGCATATTCTTATAATTTTTTTTTTTATAATTATATGACTTTATTACCGTTAAAATATGAATGTTCTTTCGCCATACGATAGTACAACGATACGCCAACCAAATCAAAGATATTTTCATAATATTAATATTTTATTTATCATGCATATTTGCTTCAAGTTGTTTTGAACAATAATTGACGTTTAAATAGACGAAGAAACATAACAATCACAATAATGCATATAATCATTAATTTTTACTAATTACATAAACGATAGAAAGGGAAAATTCTTTCATTATTAGCTACTTTATTTCCAATTAAAATAAAAGACGATTTCATAACAACGGTACTTATAAAAATAAAAAAAGGGTAGCCTGATTGTCATGACCCCAAAATCTCACTTTAGGTAGTCGTGACTGCACCTAATCTCTAAGACTAAGTAAGCCTAATACGTAAAAGAATTTAACAGAAATAACAGCTAGAAGTATTTGATTAATTAAAAAGTCTCATGATAACATCAATACTGAATAACAATCACAAAATCCGCAAAACCGGTGAAACATAGTCATAAGCTCTATAGAAGTATATTAAGAATCTGTAATACAACATTGTCTGATGAGAAGATAAACAGTAGTAAAGGTAATGACAGAAGGTCACTCCGAGGCCTGCGAGCGTCAAACAGGTATATCTTGAAGTCTCCAAGATATCTGGGTCAAATCACTGGCGTCCGGCACGAGCAGTGTCACGACCCAAACTTAACATGTTGTGATGGCGCCTATCACTGAACTAGGCAAGCCGACAATCATAAATAACCATGCATTATTGTTAAATTAAAAACATCATGAAATAAGCTTAACAGTGAAAAATCTCGTAAATAACCGATAAGAAAATACCGGGACTTAATACAAAATCCCCAAAATCCAAGTGTAACTAAGCACATGAGCATCTAAATGACAATACAGTCAAAACTACAAAATAACTGTCTGAAGAGATAGACATGCTAAACAAACTGAAAAGAAGGAGAGTCGAGGTCTGCAAACGCCAAAGCAGCTACACCAAAAGTCTCCAAGCAGAAAGTGCTCCAAGTCTAGCAACTACCGTGCCCAGAAGTACCTGGATCTGCACATGAAATGCAGAGTGTAGTATGAGTACAACCGACCCAATATACTCAATAAGTAACAGGACTAACCTTGGGCTGAAAGCAGTGACGAGCTCAGAAAGGTAAAGTCCAAATCCAGATAATAACTCTGGGAGAAATCCAATAATCAGTTTGTTGATTGTACAGAAATATAGACATGATTTCTAGTTTTTAACAGTTTGAGAACAACACGGATAAAATATGCCAAGAATGACTAATATGAGGTATGTCATATCTCGATATCAACATGTCATGTATGCATGTCAACTGTAATGCAACACAGTGATAAAGTCATATACTCATACCCTCGGAGAATTCATCCTCACTCAACATGCTCGATCACTCGGCACTCCCAATTACTCAACCCTCTTAATCAATTAGCACTCTCAATCACTTAGCACTCCCAAGCGCTAATATAAGCCAATCAAGGCATGGTACAGCGTACAGCCCGATCCCATCATGAATCAATAAAGCATATTGCACCATGCAACCCGATCCCATAAATATCAGTCACAATCAGTCCCTCGGCCTCACTCAGTCATCAATCTCTCCAGTCTCTCGGGCTCATAAAACTCATACCAATCAGCCCAAACAATGATATATGATGTAACAATAAATGATAACAGAGACTGAGATATGATATGCAAGTGATGAATATGACTGAGTACATCACTGCAATTCAAGCAAATAACTCAACAACAAAAACGACCTCTATAGGTCCCAACAGTACCAGCATATACACTAAACATGATTTCTAACATGAATCACAGCTGAATTTTTGCAACACATGGAGATTACATGAAAAATAGCAAGATTAGAAACTACACAGTACCACTGAATCAACCGAGTCACAATTACTATGGTGCATGCCCACACGCACGTCACCTAGCATGTGTGTCACCTCATCACAACCACATAACACGTAGTTCAGGGATTCATACCCTCATTACCAAGTTTAGAGGTGTTACTTACCTCAAATCGCACAAATCCCTACTCCAACAAGCCCTTGCCTCGCGAATCGGCCTCAGATCGACTCGAATCTAGCCACAAAAAAATTAATACAATCAATACAAGCTATAGGAATCACTTCCATATGATAAAGGTAGGTCCTTTAACAAAAGTCAAAAAGCGCATGAGCAGGAAGGGGGCCCCCGGGACCCATTCAACAACGAGCCCAACCATACCAAAATCACCCAATTCCGACCTCAAATTGCCACTCAAATCTCAAAATATAACACTCCAATGTATGGGTCAAAAATCCCCAATTTTCACCTCGAAAACACCAAATATATGGTAGAAATTCAATGGGTATTCAATATTAATAGATATAAATGACCAAAATTTGCTTACCTCTTGAAATCTAGTGAAAACCCCTTCAAACATCCCCTCAATCCGAGCTCCCAAAGTCCAAAAATGAAGAAATAACTCTAACCCTCGACTTTATGAATCTGCAGTGATTTCGCTTCTGTGGTCCACTTAACACCTTCTGCTGTATCGCTTTTGCGGTTAAATATCCGCATCTGCGGAAATACACTCAAACCCTGACCTGCATCTTCTGCGGCCAAATGCTCGCACCTGCCAGACCGCGCCTGTAGCCCCGTGTCCGCACCTGCGCGCCCAGGCCAAAATCCAAAACTCCGCACCTACGGCCAACTTTCCGCTTCTGTGGACTCGTAGATGGGGTTCTTCTCCGTGCCTATGACACTCCCTTGGCCAGACCAAGCTCCGCTTCTGCACCACTCCTGCCGCACCTGCGGCCAATCCCACCGCAGGTGCGATCACACTAGAAGATAAGCAATCTCAACAATGCTGCAAGCCCAACTTTTGATCCGTTAACCGTCCGATGTCCACCCGAGGCCCTCGGGACCTCAACCAAACATACCAACAAGCCCTAAAATATGATATGAACTTAGACGAGGCCTCAAATCATGTCAAACAACATCAAAAACACGAATCGAGCCCCTCTAATGAAACTAATGGATTTCCAACTTCTACATTTGATGCTGAAACCTATCAAACCAACTCCGATTGACCTCAAATTTTGCACAGAAGTCATAAATGACACAACGGACCTATTCTAACTTCCGAAACCAAAGTTCGAGCCCGGTAACAACAAAGTCAAGTCTCGGTCAAACTTCTCAACTCTCCAAACTTCAACTTTTCCAACCTTCGCCAATTCAAGCTGAAATCATATATGGATCTCCAAATCAATATCCGGACATGCTTCTAAGTCCAAAATCACCATATGGCGCTATTAGAACTATTTAAGCTTCGTTTCGGAGTCATTTACACATAAATCAACATTGGGTTAACTCTTTCAACTTAGGCTTCCAACCGTGGAACAATGAAACACTGGATGAACACTCGTCAGACTATGCGACAATGCAAGCTTGTAAGCCACCTTCCCAATCCTCTCAAGCACCTCAAAATGACAAATATACCGAGGGATCAACTTTCCCTTCTTCCCCAACCTCATAACACACTTCATGGGCGAGACTCTAAGCAATACCTTCTCCCTCACCATGTAGGAAACATCACGAACCTTCCGATTGGCATAACTCTTCTGTCTAGACTGTGCCGAGCAAAACTGATCCTGAATCAACATAACCTTTTCCAAAGCATCTTGAACCAAGTCCGTATCCAATAGCCTAGCCTCACCCGGCTCAAACCAACCAACCAAAGATCGACACCTCCTCCCGTACAAGGCCTCATACAGAGCCATCTAAATACTCGATTGGTAGCTGTTGTTGTAGGCAAACTCTGCAAGCAGTAGAAATTGATCCCAAGAACCCTCGAAATCCATGACACAAGCCCGTAGCATATCCTCCAATATCTAAGTGGTGCGCTTGGACTGTCCATCTGTCTGAAGGTGGAATGATGTACTCAACTCAACCCGTGTGCCCAACTCTCGCTACACTACTCTCCAAAACTGCGATGTGAACTGTGTGCCCCGATCTGAAATAATTGACACCGGCACACCATGAAGGCGAACAATATCGCGGATGTAGATCTTAGCCAACCGCTCCAAAGAATAGGTAATCCCAACTATAATGAAGTGTGCGAACTTAGTCAATCGGTCCACAATCACCCAAATAGAATCAAACTTCTTCAAAGTCCGTGGGAGCCCAACTACGAAGTTCATGGTGATACGCTCCTATTTCCACACAGGAATCTCAAGCTTCTGAAGCAAACAGCCCGGCCTCTGATACTCGTACTTCACCTGGTGACAATTCAAGCATCGAGCTACAAACTCCACTATGTCTTTCTTTATCCTCCTCCAATAGTGCTACCTCAAGTTCTGGTACATCTTTGCGGCACCCGAATGAATGGAATACTGGGAACTGTAGGCCTCCTCAAGAATCATCTCACTTAGCCCATCCACATTGGGCATACAAATCTGACCCTGCATCCGTAACACCACATCGTTCACAACAGAAACCTCCTTGGAATCACCATGCTGAACCGTGTCCTTAAGGAAAAGAAAATGAGGTTCGTCATACTGACGCTCTTTGATGCGATCATATAAGGAAGACCGAGAAACCACGCAAGCTAGAACCCGACATGGCTCTGAAACATCTAACCTCACGAACTGATTGGCCAAGGCCTGAACATTAATATAAGCAGTCTCTCACCAACAGGACTGTATTAAAGGCTACCCATACTTACCGCCTTTCTACTCAAGGCATCGGCCACCACATTGGCCTTTCCGGAATAATACAAAATGGTAATATCATAGTCTTCTCGTAGCTCCAACCATCTTCACTGCCTCAAATTCAAATCCCTTTGTTTGAACAAGTGCTGAAGACTCCGGTGCTCTACAAACACCTCACAACACTCCGTAGAGTTAATGCCTCCAGATATTCAATGCGTGAACAATGGCTACCAACTCCAAATCGTGAACGGGGTAGTTCTTCTCGTGAGGCTTCAACTAGCGCGAAGCATAAGCAATCACTCTACACTTCTGTATCAAGACACACCCAATACCAATTTGAGAAGCATTACAATACACTGTATAAGAACCGATGCTGAAGATAAAACTAGAACTTGAGCTATTGTCAAGGCGTCTTGAGCTTTTGAAAGCTCTCTTCACACTCATTCGACCACCTGAATGGAGCACCCTTCGGGGTCAACCTGGTCAACCCCGGGCCCATATCTCGGAATACAAACAAAATTTATAAAATCCAAATACCCATTCAGCAACGAGTCCAATCATACCAAAATCACTCAATTCCGATCTCAAACCGCCACTCAAATCTCAAAATATTACTCTCGAATACATGAGTCAAAAATCCCTAATTGTCACCTCAAAGATACCAAATCTACGGGGGAAATTCAATGGGTATTCACTATTAATAGATATAAACGACCAAAAGTTGCTTACCTCTTGAAATCTAGTGAAAACCCCTTTAAATATTGCCTCAATCCGAGCTTCCAAAGTCCAAAAATGAAGAAATAAATCTAACCCTTGATTTGTTGTGTCTGCCAGTGGTTCCGCTCTGCAGTCCTTTTAACCGCTTCTGCGGCACCGCTTTTGCGGTTAAATATCTGAATATGCGGAAAAACACTCAACCCCGACTTGTCGCTTCTGCGGCCAAATGCTCGCACCTGCGGCCCCGCGTCCACACCTGCACGCCCAGGTCAAAATCCAAAACTCCGCACTTAGGACCAACTTTCCGCTTCGACGGACTCGAAGATGTAGTTCTTCTCTGCTCTTGCGACACTCCCCTAGCCAGACCAAGCTCTGATTCTATGCCACACCAGCTGCACCTGCGGTCAATCCCACCGCAGGTGCGATCACACTAGAAGATCAACAATCTCAACAATGCTTCAAGTCCAACTTTTGATCCGTTAACCATCTGAAATCTACCCGGGGACCTCAACCAAACATTTCAACAAGTCCTAAAATACGATACGAACTTAGTCGAGGCCTCAAATCACGTCAAACAACATCAAAAACACGAATCACACCCCAATTCAAGCCTAATGAAACTAATGGATTTTCAACTTCTACAATCGACACTGAAAGCTATCAAACCAATTTCGATTGACCTCAAATTTTTCATACAAGTCATAAATGACACAACGGACCCATTCCAACTTCCGGAATCAAAATATGAGCCCGGTAACAACAAAGTCAACTCTCAGTTAAACTTCTCATCTCTCCAAACTTCAACTTTTCCAACCTTCGCCAATTCAAGTCAAAATCATCTACGAACCTCAAAATCAATATCCGGACACACTCGTAAGTCCAAAATCACCGCACAGAGCTATCAAAACTATCAAAACTCTGTTCCGGAGTCATTTACACGTAAGTCAATATCCGGTTAACTCTTTCAACTTAGGCTTCCTACCTTCAAACTAAGTGTCCAACTCATTTAGAAACATTCCCAAAACCAAACCAACCACCTCGGCAAGCCACATAATAACAAATGAACGTAGAATAAGCAATAAATAGGGGAACGAGGCTACAATACTCAAAATGACTGACCGGATCGTACAGGCAGAAGTACTTGGATTTGCACCAAATTATGCGGAAGCGTAGCGTAAGTACACCATTATAGTGCCCAGTAAGTATCAAGCCTAACCTCGGTAAAGACACCCACTAGACATAAAAATCTAGGAAAAATATTAATACAATCTAATAATAGAGGACCGAGAAAAAAATAACAACAAAAAAGTTCAATGACGTAAGGCTAACAACGGATATTTAGACAATAAAGGACAACAAGAATGAGTATATGATAAGAACAACAAGTAATCAAATACAGGAAAATACAAGTAAAACAAATGAAGTAAATAACAATAACTGTTCCATCAATAAGCCTTTTTAACACAGAGTGTACAACAAGAATCATAACCGAGGCACCACACCTTTTATCCACATTTCGAAAATTTACAATTAGAATCTTCCTTCATCGCCGCGTGACCCATGCATTTATATTTTAAAAATATTTTTTTTCCAAAATAGCTACACGCGCTTTAGCCCCTTATCTTACTGCATGGCTAAAAGTAATTCCCTTACTAGCAACACGCATATAACTCCCACCTTATCTCCCTGCATGCACGTCAACCCCTATCTTTATACCGTGTCATGCACATCAATATCATGAAACAATAATCAATTTGCACCATACGTACCCATATGCCACAACATTGCAAAAATCAACAATACCAATGTTACCATAACACACCCCATGGCTCGACCTCAATGTGTACAAGAATCTAAAAAAATGAATGAGAAACAACTCAACAAGGAAAGATATCTCGGTAACCAACAACTTCAACCTCAATAAGCCCTTCCCGTGCAAATGCAACTCCAGACGGCTCGAATCTAGCAAAAATAACTTAATGTCATAAATAAAAGCCATAGGAAACAATTTCGGATAATAAAAATTTGATCTTTAATTAAAAAGCCAACTCAAAAAGTCAACCCTAGGCCAGCTACTTGGAACCTGACGAAACTTATAAATTCCAGACACCCGTTTCGATACGAGTCCAACCATACCAAAATCATCCAATTCCGACCTCAAATCGACCTTCAAATTCTCAAATTATGTTTTAAAAAACATTTTACAAAAATTCCCAATTTCTCCGATCTAAATCACTAATTAAATAATAAAAATAAGGATGAATCATGAAATATAACCAAATTCGAGTCGAAAACACATACCTAAATCCAAATCATGAAAATCCCCTCCAAAATCACCCAAAATCGAGCTCTCCAACTCAAAATGTGATATAATAACTCAAACCCTCAAAATAGAGTAATCTGCCCAGGTATTATACATTGCGATCGCGAAGAACGAAATGCACAATTGCCAAAGCCTCTTACGTGAATGCGACATGCTAGTCGTGAACGCGATGACAAAATGCTCAAAGCTACGCGACCGCGGTCTAGTCTACACGATCACGAAGAACAAACGCGTGCCACCCCTCAGCCTCATCTTCCTTCTACGTGAACACAGCTCCCCGCTCGCGTTCACGATGCACAACCTCGTAAAGCTTCGCGAACGCGATCTCCTATTCGCGAACACGATGCACAAATCCCGCATGCCACCAAATAGAAATTTGCGATCGCAAATTCCTCTTCGCAATCGCTAAGAAGGAAACCAAACTTCAGCTGACAGCAATCTAAAACTTAGAGAAATGGTCTAAAACTCATCCAAAACACACTCGAGACCCCCGGGACATCGTCCAATCACACCAACCAATCCCAAATCACAGCACGAACCTACTCGAGGCCTTAAATCACATCAAACAACTTCAAAACCACCAATCGCACCTCAATTCAAGCCTAATGAACTAATGAGCATTTCCAAATTCAAGACTTGCACCGAACAAGCCTAAACAACTCCGAATGACCTCAAATTTTGCGTACAAGTTCGAATGACATTGAATCTATACAAACTCCCGTAATCACAATCCGAGCCTGATATCAATAAATTCAAATCTCGGTCAAACCTCTAAATCTTCCAAACCTTTAACTTTTTGATTTTTGCCAATGCAAGCCAAAATTGCCTACAAAATTCGAAATACACATCTGAACATAAATCTCAGTCTAAAATCACCATATGAAGCTATCAAAACCATCAAAACTCCATTCTGGAGTCGTCTACATATATGTCAAACTCTGGTCAACTCTTTCAACTTAAGCTTCCAACCTTGGGACTAAGTGTCCAAATCAATCCAAAACTCATCCGAAACCAAACCAATCCCCGGCAAGTCATAAAACCAAAAATACACATATGCAAGACATCAAAAGGGGAATTTGGGTTAAGATGCTCAAAACAACCGGCAGGGTCGTTACACCGGTGCATTAAGCTCCCACTATGCCCGGGTCCGGGGAAGGTCCGGACCACAAAGGTCTATCATACGCAGCTTTACCCTGCATTTCTGCAAGAGGCTATTTTCACGTCTTGAACTCGTGACCTCCTGGTCATATGGAAACAACTCTACCAACAACTTATAATTGACTTTTTTTTACGCTTTTAAATAAATAAATAAAGCGTCTCTTGACATATTCAGTTTTTTCTCTATGATTGATACTCCATCTGTTGCAATTTAGATTATGTAGTTTGACTTGGCACAAAGTTTAAGAAAAACATATTTTTAAAACATGTGGTGGTAAATATTTAAGGGGCAAAAGCTTAGTGGAGCCATGATACATATGTTTCTTTAAAAGCTTCTCATCAAGCGTAAAGTGGAGAAAATAAATAATTTAAAATTAAATTATTTCTAAATTTAAAAATTTGTCATTCTTTTTGAAAATTTAAACTATGAGTAATAAC
The DNA here is from genome assembly GCA_002018475.1 of Nicotiana obtusifolia. Classification (NCBI taxonomy): domain Eukaryota; kingdom Viridiplantae; phylum Streptophyta; class Magnoliopsida; order Solanales; family Solanaceae; genus Nicotiana; species Nicotiana obtusifolia. The sequence goes on from MCJB01048553.1 coordinate 154,000, forward strand.
ACAAATATCAATGAAATATCTAAGAGTATTAAAACTCGTCTTACCATGCTGGTCTAATGTAACAGTAAAATGTAAGAAAGCAGAGAAATTTTGACATAATAAAAATTTCTTACTCTATTGATACAAGAGTTTATAATAAACTTGTGGTATTTTATATATGATTACACTGTTTATAAATTGTTTCTTCCATCTGAAATAATATTCTTAAGCATTTTAGTTGACGTTGTAGACATGCAAAATTTATTGGATTTGTATTCAATAAAATAATTTGAACTATATTTTAAATATAGTTCAAACAAATATTATGGGCTAATATAATTGAATTAATTATATAAGTTTAATATATACGAATTAAATAAATAAGTCTTTATTTATTGGACTAACCTATTTAATTGAGCTACAAATGATGAGTCCACTTTATCAAGCCCAAGATATCATCCTCCTAAAGGTCCAATTTGGTGCCACGTGTCAAATGACGTGGCGTGACAAGTCAAATGAAAGAGCTAATAGGATCATGCCACATACCAAAATGAAAAGGCATGCCAAGTCAACTTAAAAGACCAATGAAACTGCGCCACATGTGCAAGTGACAAGTTTGGCTTATTAAATACAGCCAACGCTTCAACCTGATTGGTCGAAAAGAGTTTGTTATCATCACAACTCTTCTCTTCCACAAGTATAAATAGGGTCTTCATAACTCAGTAAGGACCACCAGAATCATAACGAGAGAGCTCGTGGATCAAATGCCGCAAATTTCTCTAAAGGAATCAAGTTCAAGTTCAAAAAATCAAGTTTAAGATCAACAACGAAATCAAATATAAGGTGTTCAAGATCAAGATTAATTGTTTTTATCACTATTCGTGATGATTATCAAAGTGTTCGTGACTATAATATAATTAAAATAAAATTCAAGATCAAGATCAAAGGCCCTTGAATTTATTTACTACTGGAATGAAGAATCAGATGAATCATAGAGATTGTAACACTCATATTATTCGAAATCAAATACTATGATTGTTGCAATATTTTTCAGTCTCAATTATTTTTCTTGAGGCAAATTTACTTTCAACAAATTTTGACATGCCCAGTGGGACAATCTCTACCTCTCATCTCATCTTTTCAATCATCAAATTTCAAGAACATTGAAATGGCTTCAAAAAATTAACTCCAGATCAACTTTTACTAAGGCTGCTAATTCCAAGTTCTATGCTGAAGTGGAAAACATTCTCAATGTTACCTTTGGAAGCTTTGGACTAGTTATAAAGAGTAAAGCAAACTCATTCGGACAACAAGCACTCCAAGGGTCGTCCGTATCAATCCCTATCCGCAAAAGGAGCAAGATCCTCTATGAACGCACCTGAAGAGGGAAGCAATGTTGCTGAAAAGATTAAGAAAACTCTAGCTTTGCTTAACCTCTCCAGATCCAGGAACTTTGCTGTGAAGGAAGATGATGATACTTCAAGTAATTAATCCTCCCCACTTACACCGCATAGTGTGAGCCAATCGAGGATAATAATTTTGTGACAATTCATGCTACTCTTCATTGTCCATAACAATCATGCAAGCAATGATGACGAACCCTTCATCTTTGGAGGAGCAATTGGCAAACGTGACAGAAGCAATCACTGGCTTTACCAAATGCATGCAAAATCAAGATACTAGAATTGATAAGTTAATGGATAGGGTAGGACTCTTGATGGAAGAAGAATCCATCCATGCACCTGGAAAGCATCCAGAAGTTCAAGAGATTGATCCTCCTCCATGACAAGTGCTATCCACCAAGCAAATCCTAGTCTCTTCAGAAGGAATGATTCCAATCGATCAACTAAAGGAGTTCATTGAAGGGAGTACCAAAAATACGTATGAAGTTGCTTCTAAGTGCTCTGTTATATACACAAATTAATACACTGCAAGGATCGATACATTGAAGATACATGTTTGATATCAACCTCCAAAATTTCAAAGTTTTATGGCAAAGGAAATCCAAAGAAACATGTGGCGCATTTCAGTGAGACATGCAACAATGCTGGAACTTATGGAGATTACCTCATCAAGCAGTTTGTTGGCTCACTAAAAGGAAATGCTTTTGATTGGTATACAGATCTTAAGGCTAGACCTATTGATAGCTGGGATCAACTAGAGCAAGAGTTCCTTAACCAATTTTATAGCACAAGGCACACTCTGAGTATGGTGGAACTTAAAGATACTCATTAACAGAAGAATGAACCAATAATAGACTTTACGAATTGATGGAGGAATGCAAGCCTCAACAGCAAAGATATACTTAACGAAGGTTCTGGCACAGAGATGTGCATCCAAGATATGCATTGGGGACTTCGTTGCATAGTGCAAGGCATCAAGCCTAGGACATTTGAAGAACTTTCCACTCGTGCCCATGACATGGAGTTAAGTATGGCCTCTGCAGGAAATGAAAGATTTCCTATCAACGAGCCTCACAAAGGGAACGACAAGCAAAAAGTCAAGAAATAGAGCAAGATCGTACCCAAGTCTGAAAACAAAGAAGCCACGAGTGTCCACACATCACCTGTGAAGTTCACAATGAAAGTGAGCAAGAATCAGAGTGTGAGGTATACTTCCTTTCAAGATAAGCCAAGTGAAAAGTTGACTCTAAAAGAAATGCAAGAAAAGGAGTATCAGTTTCTAGATTTTGATGTGCTTGCCATTTTTGAAGAACTCCTTGAGTTAAAGCTCATTGAAATTTCGAAGATGAAGCAGCCAAATGAAGCTGGGAAAATTGATGACCCCACCCAAATTACTGCAAATATCATTGACGTGTGAGTCATGCTCTTGAGAAGTGCTTTGACTTTAATGACAAAGTTATGGACTTTGCTTGTAAAAAGAAGATTGTGCTTAAAGATGTGAAGGCAATTGCGAACCAAGTCTCTATCACCTTTGACTCATTCAGTCCAGATGAGCAATGCAGCTTAAAAGAAATCAAAGATGAAGAATTACTGAAGAATAAAAAAATTGAAGTTGGTCAGCCTGATGATGACGAAGGTTGGACTTTGGTGACTCGTCGTAGGCGCCACAAAAGAAGCCCACGAAAAGATTCAATAGAACAACTAACAAGGAAAATTATGGTAAAAAGACCGAGGAAACGACATCTAATTAAGCATCTAAAGAAAACAAAATTTGAGGTGCACCACCCTCAAAAGCCATGACATCCAGTGACTTTGGAGGAGTTCTTGACAAGTTGGTTCCGCACGAAGATTTTCCATGATGGTACTGATGCCTCCAGTTGCAATGAGGATAAAGGAGAAGAAACGAGTAATGACTTGCCGTTAGCACCATCTTTGGAAAATCCCATCGAGACTGTTCCTCGGGAAGTTAATATTTGCGAAGAAAAAGTCACATTCACGAATGATGACCTTCTACTAGGTGACACTCCTCATAATTGTCCGCTATACATAGTTGGCTATATATGTGATGAAAGGGCAAATCGAATCTTTATTGATGGAAGATCCTCAGTGAACATCTTGCCAATTCGCACCATGAAGGAACTTGGCATTCCCGTGGATAAACTCTTAGAAAGCCAATTGATGATTCAAGGATTCAACCAAGGGGGCAAATAGCCATGGGCGCAATCAAATTAGGGATCACTATTCGAGATATGCATTCAAGTGTGTGGTTGAATGTGATCGACGCAAAGAATTCATACAATGTCTTGATTGGAAGGCCTTGGATTCATGAAAATAGACCGATTCCATCTACCTACCATCAATGTCTTAAGTACTACAAGGGCGGAGTCGAGAAGAAGATAGTTGCTGATGATAAGCCCATCACCGAGGCTGAGCCATACTTCGCTGATGCGAAGTTCTACTTGAAGGACCACATCGTGAAGGAGCTAAAAGCTGATGATGTCATGAAGGTCAAGAGTGACGAGTTCACAACTAAAGGAGCTGAGGCTGCTGCTGGTAAAGTCAAAGTCGTTGTTAAGGAGGCACACCCTAATCTGAATAAATATCATGGAGGAAACACCATTTCTTCTGGCAAGAAGGTAGATCTTATACTTCATTACATCCCAAAGGTAGAGAAAGAAGAAGGTGAATCGTCTAATCTCCAAACTAACATGCTAAAGGGGTTAACTCTTCCGATCAAACAGATTGAGGCGATAAAGTTATCCTCAAAGCTACTTACAAAGTCTGCGTCTCAGAATGCGTCACAATATATGGCACTGCCTATGAAGCATATGGATGAAGGTTTTGATCTTAATGCTTACAGGTTATTTGCAAAGGCTAGATACAATCCAAATAACATTTAAAGTTAGGGAAGCTTCCATCAGAAGCTGCTATGAGGCAACCACGTAAAGGTTTGGGATATAAACAACCTTACCTGTGCGCATCTCCATAAGAAAGGCAAGCAATAATTATATTACTATAGAATATAAATCTATCACTTCTAACAGGCCTTCTGTCTTTGATCGACTTGGAAAATCAACTGTGAGGACTTCCATGTGTGAGAGATTAGTTCCATTGAAGAAGAACAATAAATTCCAAAAAAATTATCCAAACCCAAGAACACCCGCTTCGCTCAGGATCAAGAAGACCTCTAAGGATTTCAAAAATTAGGTTCCTTTTAGAATGAGGTGACCAGTAAAACTTGTAGTTTCATGTGAGGAAGTACTGAAGGTAAAGCCATATATTGTCGTCTACACTAAGGAACGTGATGAAGACGAAGAAAATATGGGTTGTTCGTATCATGTTACTACACCAGACGAGCAAAGTACTTCATCTCTAATGGAGGATGATGAGAAATTGGAGGATCTTTCATCATGTTATGACACATATTTCAATGTTGGGGATCCACAAGAAGATGTAAATGCAAAAGATGCTCCGCCTGAACTTGAAGAAGGGGTGAAGACAACTGTTGATACTTTAAAAAAAGTTAACCTTAGCACTGATGAAAAATCGAGGCCCACCTACCTAAGTGCTTTATTAGAAGCTAATGAATAAAGCACTTATATTGAGTTACTAAAGGAGTTTAAGGATGTCTTTACTTGGAGCTACAAGGAGATGCCTATCTTGGATGCTAAAGTAGTAGTCCATCACCTCTCAGTCAAGAATGACGCTCGTCCTGTTAAGCAAGCTCAAAGGCGATTTAGGCCGGACCTCGTTACCTTGATTGAAAGTGAAGTTAATCAACTCATTGAAGCTGGCTTTATTCCTGAAGTAAAATACCCAATATGGGTTTCAATATTGTCCCCGTGAGAAAGAAGAATAGCCAAATTTGAGTATGTGTTGACTTTAGAGACCTCAACAATGCATGCCCTAAGGATGAATTACGGCTTCCAATTCCATAGGTCATTATTAACCCTACCACTAGGTACGAGGAAATGCCATTCATGGATGGTTCATCGGGCTATACTCAAATTTGCATGGCACCAAAAGATGAAGAGCTTACTGTATTCTGCACCCCCAAGGGTATTTATTTCTACAAAATAATGCCTTTTGGCTTGAAGAACGTTGGTGCTACTTACAAAAGGGCTATGCAGAATATTTTTAATGATATTCTCCACAAGAATGTCGAATTCTATGTTGATGACTTGGTGGTAAAATCAAGAAAGAGGAGTGACCACTTGAAGACTTGAGAATGGTGTTTGAGTTGCTTCGTAGGTACCAACTTAGGATGAATTCATTGAAATATGCCTTTGGAGTTACTTCTGGAAAGTTCCTCGGTCTCATTGTCTGACATCGAGGGATCGAAATTGACCAAGCCAAAGTTAATGTAATTTTGAAAATGTCCGAGCCTTAGGATATTCACGAATTAAGAAGTCTGCAAGAAAAGCTAGCATACCTTAGGAGATTCATCTCAAACCTAATTGGGAGGTGCCAACCATTCAGTCGCCTCATGAAGAAAGATTTTTCTTTCACGTGGGACCAAGCATGTAGCAATTCCTTTGAAAGTATTAAAACTTACTTGATGAATCCTCTAGTTTTGGCAGCCTCTATACCTGGAAATTCGTTGATACTATACATTTCAGCACAAGAAAGGTCTGTTGGAGCGCTGTTGGCTCAAGAAAATAGTGAAGGGAAAGAAAAAGATACCAAATGAGATGAATTATTCGCCAATCGAAAAGTTATGTTTGGTGCTAGTCTTCTCAATTCAAAAGTTGAAGCACTACTTTCAAGCCCATGTCATTCATCTTATTTCTAGGGAAAATCCTATCAAGTTTGTAATGTCAAAACTATTCCTTAGAGATTGACTAGCAAGGTGGTACCTCTAATTTCAACAATTCGAGATTGTGTATATTCCTCAAAAGGCTATAAAAGGAAAATCATTGGCAGATCACCTGATACTTGATGATTGGGAACTAACTAATGAACTACCCGACGGAGACGCAATGGTTGTTGAAGTACAACCTCCATGGAAGATGTATTTTAATGACGTTGCACATTTCTGAGGAGCTGGTGCTGACATAGTATTTTTCACTTCTCAAGAGAAGGTTCTGCGCTACTCCTATGCGTTAACACAAATCTGCTCCAACAATGTTACTGAGTATCAATTACTAATACTTGGGATTGAAATGGCTGCTGATAAGAAGAAGTTACAGTTGCAAATCTTTGGTGACTCCCAGTTAGTGATCAATCAGCTTTTAGGTAGTTAGGAGGTCAAGAAACCTGAGCTACGCCCATACCATGATTATGCTAAAAACCTAATATGATGGGTCAGTGACGTAACTATTTAACATGTGCCTAGAAAAGAAAACAATAAGGCTGGTGTTTTAGCTACTCTATCTTCATTGTTAACTCTGCCTGATCAAGCATAAGTTACTATCTGCCAAAAATGGGTAGTGCCACCGCTAGGTGAAGATGTAAGTGAAGAAGGTAATATTGAGCATATGGTTGGTGTTTATGAAGCTGAGAAGGAAGATTGGCGACAACCCATCATTGACTACTTAAGCTATGGGATACTTCCGGAAAATACAAGAAAAGAACTTAAATCTACCGTCGTGCACTGCGTTTCCATTTCTGCAAGGATGCTCTATACAGAAGATCATTCGAGGGAGCAATATTTCTGTACTTGGGGGAAGATGAAGCACTCCAAGCTTTGGAAGAAGCACATTATAGTGTATGTGGGTCATATTAGTCTGGACATATTATTGGCCAAAAATGGTAAATGATTGCTTGGGCTACGCTTGAAGGTGCAAGGCTTTCTAGTTTCACGGAAATTTTATTCATCAGCCTCCTGAAGTGCTACATCCGGCTGTTACATCATGGCCATTCGACGCTTGGAGATTGGATGTTGTTGGACTGCTACCAAAATCTTCTAGCGTACATTTGTATATCTTGGCTGCAACTGATTATTTCTCAAAATGGGCGGAAGTTGTTGCTCTCAAGGAAATAAAGAAGGAGAACATTGCAAACTTCATTCGAGTAAATTTCATCTATCGCTTTGGCATTCCTCGTTGCATAATAACGGATAAAGGCAAGCCATTCGATAATAAATTTATGAACAAGATTTGTAATCTCTTTAGCTCCAAGAAACATAACTCTTCTATGTACAATACTTCCGCCAATGGTCTAGCTGAGGAATACAATAAGACTCTATGCAACTTGTTAAAAAAAGTTGTCTCCAAAACCAAATGAGATTGGCATGACTGTATGGAAGAAGATCTGTGAGCATATAGGACAACTCACCGCACACCAACATAAGCAACCCCTCGTTCACTCGTCTAGGAGTTGAAGCAATTTTACATTTAAGCATTAAATACCTTCATTGGGATTAGCTATTCAAGAAGGGATCATTGATGAAGAAAATGCTCGACTTCGACTAGCAGAGTTGGAGGCTCTTGACGAGAAGAGGTTGGAAGCTCAATAAAGTCTTGAATGTTATCAAGCTCGATTGTCTCGGGCATTCGATAAAAGATTTCACCCGAGATCCTTTCAAGAAGGAGAACAAGTTCTTGTCATACGAAGACCCATTATCACTTCCAATAAATATATAGGGAAGTTCACTTCAAAATGGGATGGGCCATACGTTGTGCAAGAAGCTTAATCAAGAGGGGATTACAAGCTGGTTGATGTAGATAATCCTTAAAGTTGATACACTCCTGGATACACGAGCATAAACTCCATGCCATGAAGCTTTTCAAATTTGAGCAAAATTTTCAAGTTGCAAATCTCCTCAAAATACGAGCTTAAATTGCAATTCGCTATGCTACTTAACGCAAGAGATTAAACTCTATGTTGCTCCTGGCCCCCAAGAGCATAAATTGTGTATGACCTAAAAAAAAGTCTGCTAGGTTGAAAACCTCGAAATAGGAAGCCTGGGAGAAAGTTAGGACATTAAAAAAAATACTCACCCATTCTGAACTACGGTATGACTTAATCCTCTTCACCTAGGTACGTAAACAGCTTAGAGTTTCATTCTAAGTTCAGTCGCATGAGCTCAAAAGAAACATATTGCCCCAATCTTTGTTCGAATGAAGTATGATACAATATAATTCACTCAACTAGTACTTGAAATTCGGGCTAAAATATTATTCTTTTGTTGACCTTTGGATCTCATATGATTCAAGGGGGCAAGCCTCCATAGTAATTTGGTGTCTTCAATGGGATGATGATAGTCTTTTAGTAAGCTACCAAGTATTTGCATTGCTGTTCGAGGATTCGCTATTTATTCATATTTTCCAAACCTTCAAGTTTTTTATTCTTCAATCCGCTCTCTGCCCAAAAAAAGGAAGGGAAGAGAGTCATCAAAAAGGGAACACAAGTATAAGAAGGAAGATTACCTGGCACGACGTTTTATATTCAGTGAGACTTGAACCCAAAATATTGGTGAGAATGAAACTCTTGAATTCCGAATTCTAGCAAGAAAAATGTCTTATAATCTCGAGTCTTCCATACCAAGACATAAAAGTTTTTGCAAAGTCGCGCCAATTTGAAACTGTCGGTATATCAAAATCTAATGTTGACTTAGAAATATTATTCAAAACTATCTTTAAGGTAATAATTTCTATATTTGGATATATTTTATATTTTGAGTTTTTAGTTTCTAAAAAATTAAATGGTTCGTGATTTCTTCATCACGATATAAACTTTTAGTGAATTCGTGCAAGTTTGAAATCGTCGGCGTGTCAGAATTTAATGCCGATCTCGAAATAGTATCTGAAATTATCCTTAAGGTATTAAATTTTCAATTTTGGATATGCTTTACATTTAAAGTTTAGTTTCCAAGGAATCAAATGGTTCGTGATTCCGACATTTCTATATTAAGATGTAAAAGTTTTGGCTAAGTCACGCGAATCTAGAATTCTCTGTGTGTTAGAATCTAATATGGATTTCGAAATATTATCTGAAACTATCCTTAAGGTATTAAAATCTACACTTTGTATATGTTTTAGACTATGAAGTCTGATTTTCAAAAAATCAAACGGCTCATGATTTTGATGTTTCTACACCAATATATAAATATTTTGGTGAAGCCTCGCAAATCTGAAACTATCAACACATTGAAATTTAAAGTTGATTTTAAAATATTATCTGGGACAATCCTAAAGGTGTTGGATTAAAAATTTTGGACATGCTTTAGACTATGAAGTCTAGTTTTCGAAAAATTAAACGGTTCATGATTTCAATATTCCTACACCAATATATAAATTTTCTGGTGAAGCCTCGCAAATCTGAAACTATCTACACGTTGAAGTTTAAAGTTGATTTGAAAATATTATCTGGGATGATTCTGAAGGTGTTCAATTTTAAAATTTGGATATGTTTTAGATATTAAAGTCTAAATTTTAGGAAATTAAATGGTTATTTGGACTTTCCTACAGGAAGATATGAATCTTTTGTTACAAGCACCTAAGACTGATAAATATGAGTGCGACTAAGAATCAAAGTGACATAATATAAATAAAAAGTGAAGCAGTCTTATTTATGATAAAATAAATATCTACTAGGTCAATATAGCATAAAGATAAAACATGAAATGATGCTAATAGTCTAATCTAAATAGGACTTATAGTTGATCAATTATTGATAGCTAACCTCCAGGTTCTTGTTCTTCTCCTCCTGATTGGCCGAATCGTCAACAACCAGCAAATTTACGTTGTCATATGAAGAGGCCTCAGTCTCGACAGCTAAAATTTCGCTTGAATCTCTTCAAACTTCTTTTTAGTCTAATTCCTTCGAGATTCTCCTTCTCTTATTGTAATGCTTGCAACCTCTTCACAACTCTCCCCAGTTTCTTCTCACTAAAATAAACTTTCTTGAATTTATTGCTTGCTTCAAGTTTGAACAATTCGAGACACTCCATAGCTTTGGAAATTACCTCTAGCTTCTTATCTTCACTCGTCTTATCAGCCAAATTGGATCACACTTGGTCATATAAAATGGCAAGCTCAAAAAGAGAATCCAGTAAACTCTCCAATGGAGAAAGATCCAAAACATCCTCCTTCTTCATATCCTCAAAATTCTTAGTGATTAGCTCTTTATAAGACGAGAGAATTTTGCACGTGTTTTGGAGAGTCTACTGCAAATATCCTCCCAAATCCCCAAGATGAATTCTTTTTGCGGTTAATGACAAAGCTCTTTCCTTCAAAAATAGATATTGTTGCATCTGTCGTTGGTAAGAAGCGAGTTATCTCATTCGGAGTTTGTCATTTTAGGCCTTTTTCATGAGGGATATATGATGCCTTTTGTCCCTATTGAACAATTGAAGATGACTTCGCTTTAGACATACGCCCTGTAATAGATTCATCATTAACTTGCGGCTTATCATGTGGGGATGCCATCAGATGCCCAATGGCATTTAGCTGCAAAGAAAGGGCAAAGAAAGAAAGTAATTTTTAGTCAAGCTATTCGCTCATAAAAGGGAAAAGGGAAACAGGCGAGGTTATTTTATTTTACCTCTTTGTTACAAGATGTATGAGTTCTTGAGGGACTATCAACACTCGAAACCTCTACAACCTCTATTAGGTTAGGCCTTTTCCTTTTCCAATGTTGATATTCATTGGTACTTTGGCTTGTATCTTGAGGAACCCTCTTGCTAATTGGAAGAACTTGAGGGTGTTTCTCTATATCTGTTGAAGTGCACACCACTTATTTCTTAGTTGCCTTTGATGATTTAAGCTTCCTTTTCTTATATTGCGTAACTATTTTTGGGATTGATGTAGGTGGTTCGTTGACTTTTGGGAGTGTCTTTCCACCATCTTGATCTTCATCCCCTAAAGAAGTAGTAAAGTTTGGCCCAATACTGTCCACCAGAACTTGTAGATTATCTTCAAACCCGTGCATTATCTATCACCAAGACATATAATTAGTGGAGAAAAGCTTCTCCACAAGATCTCCCATTGGGGGAAAGGTCCCACGTGACATAGATCGATATAGTGTGCAAATCATCCAAAATTTGAGTCCTTTATCTAAAGAGGCACTGGGGATATCATTCTCTAAAAAACCTAGGACATTTTGGTAAAATCTGAATTTGCGACCAAACTGATGCAGACCATACGGATCGATAATGAATAAGTTATCATAGCTCAAAGGGAGATAGTTAAAACGTAATCTAATGAAGTAATTTGACCCGAACTCTTGAGCGGCCTCGTTATCTAAATAATAATAATAAGGACAAGAATTAGTCAACATCATTGATCTCCAAACTATATTCTCTACATCATGGATAGGGTTTATGCATCATTATTGTCAAAGTACCTCGCAGCGCCCTCTCCTGAGTATGCTACCATCAAAGGGTCAGATGGACCCCTAGCAAGTGTGTAATGGGTTTTAAGGTAATGGGCAAGCCAATCGTAAATATAATGGATGGGAAAACAAACTTTGACCTGATCAAGTTAGGAAGAGCACGAAATCTTGTTCAAACCATGATAGATACTCTCCAAAACTAAAACCTCAAGGCTAATCTTCCCTTCACTTGTTATTACTTGCCATCTTAAAAGTCTCAGGACGAATGAAATTTTCTACCTTATAGGGAAATACAAAAGCACATAGCCAACATAATATGAAAGTTGCTAAATATGTTTCATCTTTCTTATCAAACTTCATCCTATGTTTGAAAAATATAGCTTCTTCATCACTAGGCCATCTAGTTGTCTCAGGAATAACTCCGTTAGGATTGTGTGGGCGCAATTTTCTTTTCCTTTCGTAATGGGGCAGGTTTATATCTTAAAGCTTTCTTGCACCAAAAGTTTATCCAATTTTTCAAGGAGACCTTTTGGTTAATGCTCGTACCTTCCTTAATGTGATGGAAAGAAGCAAATATGTACTCGTAACATTGAGGAACAAATCTCATATGTTATTCGTCTAAACATGTGAATTCCCTTGTCTCAGATACCATTTCTTCGTACCCAAAGCCCGTGATAGGTAAAACTCCAAGAATACTGTAAGTCGCAAAGAGAGATAGATAGCTCCCCAACTGACATAAGAATTATGTTCATCTTGGGGCACCAAGTTTCAAAAAATGGTTCAAAATGTTTGAATTTCGATTGTAAGTGAGAAGTGAGGCATAGAAAACATGATAAATCTTCTAAGTACTCAAGGTTTATTGGCTTCTACCAAGTACGTCTTCAGCCCATTCCCAATACCTTGGAATGTGATGACACTCGCCCTTGATTGTTACCATGTTTCCCCATCATTTTTCTCCTTGAATTATGCAACGCCTTAAGTTCGGAAGGGTTCTAGCAATGTTTAGGTGGAAATGGATCGGTGCTTGGAGAGACCACGTCATAGATAATGGATTAGTTGTGGGATTTTGCTCTAGAGTCCAGTTTTCTATATGAAGCAGGTTCTTCAAGGAAGGCCACGAATCTGCATACTGGCCGACTTGTGGTGTGTGAATCAAAAGTTTGGTTCGTTTTTCACCATCTTCGATTTCAATTATAAGAAATCTATGTCTGGAGGAAGGTGAAGTGTAGTCTCTGAAATTTGCTATCCCTTCGAGCTGCAATGGACAAAAGATGTCATCAACTTCCAAATCAAGAGTATGAAATGGGTACAAAGATCTTAATAGGTGAAATAGCCTCCTGTTTCGGGCAGGAATGAGTATTCGTCCCTTCACACCCTAAGATCAACACTTCGGTTTTTGGGTAGGGAGGAGTATCCATTCCTTCACACCTAAGATTACTCCTCCAGGTTTCGGGTGGGGGTGAGTATCCAACCCTTCACACCCTAAGAGTATCGCTTTTGATTTTTTGGGCAGGGATAAGTATCCATCCCTTCCCACCCTAAGATTATTCCTTCTATTTTGGGTGGGGATGAGTATCCATCCCTTCACACTCTGAGATTACCCCTCATATTTTTTGGCGGGGATAAGTATCCACCCCTTTCACACCTTAAGATCTCCATTTTCAAGTGTAACGCCCCGACTGGTCGTTTTGCTTTCTACATTCTCGTTTCTCTAATTAAGACTCCCCGTATGTGCTTATACAGTTTGATGACTTATGGTAATTGTGGGGATGGTTGGGTTGGGTTTGGAAGGATTCGTGTTTTAATCGGAACACTGAGTTCCTTAATAGTGGCCTAAGATGGCCCAGTCTGACTTGAGTCAATATTTTGATTAAACGACTTAAGAACCGGAATTTAATTGTCTCAACAAGTTCGTATGATGATTTTCGACTTGGGCATGTGTTCGGATCGAGTTGCGGGTGATTCGAGAGTGTTTCAGCGCCAAATGTTGAGAGTTGGCGCATTGAAGGTTTTGAAGTTCTTTAAATTTGGTTTTATGTAGACTTTGGTGTTATCGAGGTCCGTTTTTTATTCTGAGGCTAGGAATAGGTCCCTATGGTGATTCATAACTTGTACGAAAAATTAGGTGTCATTCCGAGTAGATTAAGCATGATTTGACGCGTTCGGAGCTGGTTGAAAAGTTTGAAGTTCATAAGTTGATTCAATTTGGTTTTGCGAGTGTTTCTTTGTTTCAATGTTATTTTACGCGTTTTTAGGGTTTGAGCAGGTCTGTATTATGTTTATGGACTCGTTGGTGTAGTTGGACGGGGTCCTAGATAGCTCGGGTGTATTTTGGACCGTCTGGAGCTAAGTCCAAAACTGTTGAGTTGCTGGTTCTGGTTTCCTTCTTCGCGAACGTGGAGATTCCCTCGCGTTCGCGATGAATGAATGGGGATGGGGTAGGTTTTATGCTACGCATTTGCAATGAGGAGATCACGATCGCAATGCGCTGGGCCACCAGTCATCGTATTCGCGTGCCTACGCTCGCGAGCGCGTAGAGGAAATTGGGTCTGGGGTTGTGTGTTGGCCTATTGCCCTTCGCGTTTGCGAAGCATTGGTCAGCCAAGCTTCGCGATCGCGTGGTCTTCTTTACATCCGTGAAGTACATTTTATGAGGGCCTGGGCAGCTTGCCTTCACGATTGCGAAGCCCTTTTTGCGATCGCGAAGAAGGGTCAACTAGGCAGAATCTTGTTTTAAATCGGAACTTAGGCTCATTTTCTCTAATTTCACTTTGGGTTAACCAAATTTGGAGCTTTTGGAGAGGGATTTTCACCTAACATTTTAAGGTAAGTAATTACTAAATGTGAATTTAATACGCGAATTACGGGTAGATTTTAACATGTAACTTGTGAAAATTATAGAATTTTGTTGAAAAACCTAGGTTTTGATAAAAATGGGATTAAACCACAAAAATAATTATGGAATTGGGTAGAAATTATATATTTTTGTTCATAAGGTTATGGGCAAAATTTATTTACGAACATTTTTGGAATCCGGGCAATTGGGCCCGGGGGTGAATTTTAGGAATCTTCCAAATTGGTTTGGGTAATTACTCTGATAGTTAAATTATAAACTTTTGAGCATATATTGATTAATTTGTACAACCTTTGGCTAGTTTCGGATTGCTGGGCACCGATTTGAGGCAATTAGTGTGAATTGTGGACTGGGAAGAGGACTTGGAAACGAGGTAAGTCTCTAACGTAACCTTGTAGGAGGGAATTATCCCATAGGTATTTTAAGTGGTTATTTGCTCATAATTGTGGGTGCTACGCACACACGATGTGACGAGAGTCCATACATAGCTAAAATCATGCTTATGTCCGGGTAGATTTAGGACTTTACCATGTATTACTTGTATTATTTGCACCCAACTTATTAGTTTAATTGCCTAAATTTGTAATTGAAATTGGATAAAGGATTGTAAAAGACTGAGCTTCATCACTTTGAGTTTTGGCGGAAATACTTAATTGTTAGCGGAATTTATGCCTTGTTTGAGCATTATTCCTATGTAGTCGTTGTTGATCGGAGTTTTTAGAGTATTCTTTATTCCTGCGGAACCGGGCGAACATCTCGATAGTATATTAGATGCATCTATGGTTCGGCACGGTCGACCCTCAGCAGTGTACACACTATTCTTGATGGGGACGTACGACCTCGGCATAAATTATGCGTGATATTGCTCGGAGTCCGATTATACTTGATATTTCTTCTTGATCTGAGACTTGAAAATTACTTGGTGGCTCTTATGTGTTAAATACTTGGCCTTTGATAGATGGAGACTTTAAATTGATATTATGTTTAAGAATTATAAATTAATGTTTCTTATCTCACTATTATTGTTGTATTTCATGCCTACTTATGATTTCTACACTTTATTTATTGACCTCTAGTAAGTGTCAATGTCGACCCCTCGTCACTACTTCTTCGAGGTTGGACTAGATACTTATTGGGTACATGTTGTTTATGTATTCACACTACACTTCTGTGCTAATCATCCAGGATCTGTGGCGGGTGCATCTGGTGGTCAGTCATGCACGTTCCCCTGCTACCCGGAGACTTAGTGGTGAGTTGCTCCCTTAGCTCCATTCAACTACACTCAGAGTCTCTTTCTTGTTGTATTTATTTTCGGTCTATCTTACTCCAGACAGTAATATAGGAGGTATTGTATATTCTACTAGTTTGCTCGTGCACTTGTGCCACTGGATTTTCGGAAATTCTAGTAGATATTCATGGTTTTTGATTACTAAAATCACTACTTCACTCTTATATTAGTTTATGCTTTACATGACTATGATCACCTACTATTTGCTTTTTTATTGAAAAAATCAATGATTTTAAAGATATTAAAATGAATAATTAAATGGATAGTTCACCCTTGGCTTGCCTATCGGCGACGTTTGGCGCCATCACGGACTATAGTAGGAATTGGGTCGTGACACCTTGGTATCAGAGCACTAGGTTAACATAGGTCTTACAAGTCATGATCGGACCTAATACTTACTTGCAAATCAGAGACGTCCGTACTTATCTTCGAGAGGCTATAGGGTGTTAGGAAACTTCTCTTTCTTCATCTCTTATGGTATAATTGATGTTGTGCTAAATATCTTTCTCTTATTCTCTAACAAATAGTGAGAACGCGTGTGGCAGATGTACCCGGCGGTGGAGGAGCTGCTCCCCTTGTTGCTAGAGGTCGAGGGAGGGCTCCAGCCCCTGCTAGAGGATGAAGGCATCCTAGAGTTTCTCCCATTGTACCCCCAGCGGATCTAGTGGAGGATCCTATCATTGAGGAGTAGGATAAGGCGCCTGCAGCTGAGCTGGCCTCGACAGATTTCATGTCCACATCAAGATTCAGGAGGTCATGGGCTATATGCTGCGGTTTAGATGTTTGTGACGGATTATGAGGCGAGATTTTCTAAGTTGTCTCGCCATGCAATTATGATACTACCCACCGATGCAGAGAGACTGAAGAGGTTTATTGCAGGCTTGCACTACGGTATCTAAGTTACTATGGCCCGAGAGATTGAGATAGGGACTCCTTACGAGTAGGTTGTGGAGATAGCTCGGATGGTAGAGGGTATCCGTCAGCAAGGCCGAGCGCATACACCGAGGGACAAGTGGCCTCGATATTCTAGAGGGTTTAATGGTGCTCCGTCTAGAGGCAGAGGTCAGCTTGTGAGGGGCCAGTCTAGCAGACCCACGTATTCAGCACCACCGCCTTCTCGAGATGCTCTAGTGTAGCCCTATTTCAGCGTCATTCCATAGAGATCCTACCGTCCACATGCAATTCATGTTTCTTCTTATAGGTGTTCAGGTCCGCAAAGTCAGACTCAGGGTCAGTCATCCTCTGCAGAGAGGTTGCTATGAGTACGGGGAGCTAGGTCATGTGAGGATATTTTGGCCCCAAACTTCGAGGCAAGGTAGTACAGAAGAGCCATCAGCTCATAGTCACCACACCAGCTGCCACACCAGCCGTCTGGCTGGCCAAAGGCAAAGGGCATGTGGGTAAGGGTCGGCCTAGAGGTGGAGGCTAGTCAAATGGCCCTCCAGCTAGGTCTTATGCTTTTCCAGCCCGACCAGATGCAATAGCCTCATACTTCGTGATCACATATATTATTTCTTTCTATGATAGGGGTGTTACGGTACTATTTGATCCATGGTCTACATATTGATATGTTTCATCTCTATTTGCCTATTATCTGGGTGTCTCTCTTGAGTCCTTTGGTGCTTATGTATATGTGTCCACACCAATGGGCGATTCTATTATTGTGGATCGGGTTTACTGGTGTTGTATTGTGACTTTCTGTGGTTATGAGACAACATCGGATCTTCTGTTTTTCGACATGACCGAGTTTGCGGTCATCTTGAGCATGGATTGGTTGTCTGCGTACCATGCCGTTCTTGATTGCCATGCCAAGATTGTTCCCTTGGCGATGCCAGAGTTGCCTAGATTGGAGTGGAGGGGTTCATCTATCAGTACATCTAGCCGTGTTATCTCTTTCTTGAAGGCTTGAAATATGGTCGAGAAGGGTTGTTTGGCTTATCTAGCTTATGTTCGGGATACTGCTGCAGAGACTCCCACGATTGACTCAGTGCCCGTGGTGCGGGAGTTCTCCGATGTGTTTTGTTCTGATCTACCAGGCATGCCATCAGATCGTGATATCGATTTCAGTATTGATTTGGAGCCAGGTACCCAACATATCTCTATTCTACCATACTGTATGGCTCTAAAAAAGTTGAAAGAGTTGAAGGAACAACTTGAGGAGTTGCTCGCGAAGGGGTTTCTCAGGCCGAGTGTGTCGCCTTGGGGTGCACCAGTGCTGTTTGTGAAGAAGAAAAATGGGAGTATGCAAATGTACATTGATTGTCGCCGGTTGAACAAAGTTACCATTAAGAACAAGTATCCATTGCCGCACATTGATGATTTGTTTGACCAGTTGTAGGGTTCCAGGGTGTTCTCTAAGATCGACTTGAGATCTGGTTATCATCACTTGAGGATCGTGCTTCAGATGTTTCGAAGTCGGATTTCCAAACTAGATATGGACACTATGAGTTTCTAGTGATGTCCTTCGGCTTGACTAACGCCCCGGCGGCATTTTTGGATTTGATGAACCGGGGGTTCAAGCCATATCTTGACTCATTTTTCATTATCTTCATTGATGACATATTGATCTACTCGCGTAGTATGGAGGAGCACGAGTAGCATTTGAGAATTGTGCTTCAGACCTTGCGGGAATAGAAGCTATATGCTATGTTCTCCAAGTGTGAGTTCTGGTTGGATTTTGTGGCATTATTGAGGCATGTTGGATTAGTTGAAGGTATTAAGGTAGATCCTAAGAAGATCGAGGCAGCTCCAGAGTTGGCCTCGCCGTACGACAACAACCAAGATGAGGAGCTTCTTGGTGATAGCAGGTTATTATCATGGATTTGTGGAGGGCTTCTCATCTATTGCAAAACCTTTGACTAGATTGACCCAAAAGGGTACTCCGTTCAAATGGTCCAATGATTGGGAGGCAAGCTTTCAGAAGCTCAAGATTGCATTTACTATAGCACCGATGTTTGTGTTGCCCTCTGGTTCAGGGATGTACATAGTGTATTGCAACGCTTCTCGCGTTGGCCTAGGTTGCATATTGATGCAGGAGGGGCGAGTTATTGCATATGCTTCACGTCAACTGAAGCCCCACGAGAAGAATTACCTCGTGCATGATTTGGAATTGGTCGCGATAGTTCATGATCTAAAGATCTGGAGGAATTATATTTATGGGGTGTCCTGTGAGGTTTACACTGATCATCGTAGCTTGTAGCATTTGTTTAAGCAAAGAGATCTTAATTGAGGCAGCATAGGTGGCTTGAGTTATTGAAGGACTATGATATTACCACCCTTTATCATCGGGGCAAGGCGAATATGGTTGCAGATGCCTTGAGCAGCAAGGCTGGGAGTATGGGTAGTCTTCTTTCATTTCGGCAAAGGAGAGACCATTTGCTTTGGACATCCGATCCTTAGCTACAGACTTGTGAGGTTAGATATTTCAGACCCTAGTCAAATTCTTGCATGTGTTGTGGCTCAGTCTTGATTATTTGAGCAGATCAAGGCTCAACGGTACAATGATCTGCACTTGCTAGTTCTTAGAGAGATGGTACTATAGGGTGGTGCCAAGGAGGTTACTATCGGTGAGGATAGTGTTCTGCGACTCCAAGGTAACCTATGTGTTCCTAATTGTCACAGCCCAAAATTCGTACCCGTCATGATGGCGTCTAACACACCGGCTAGGCAAGTCGAAACATGATAACGAAGGCAACAAAATAACAAAATTTATAAAAATGGCACAAGGGTGAGGTCTCAATACAATAGAACTGCTAATATAAAGTAAATCCCCCCCCCCAAGCAACTGGTAAATACGGAGTCATGAGCTTCTACACCAAAATACAAGTCTGAAACTGAACAACAAATACATTATCCGAACTATAACAACAGTATGAAAGGAAAAGACAATTCAAATTTCGACCAAGGATGCATCTCTACCTCGCCTCTAGCAGATAGTCCAACATGCAACCTACTGCTGGTAATTGGTCCCCACACCTAGATCTGCACAATTAAGTGCAGAGTGTAGTATGAGTATAACCGACCCAATGTACTCAATAAGTATCGTAAATAAACATGGCAAGGTAAGAGAAGCACAAAATATTAATGATACTAGTTATCACCTGTGTAGTTTAATCCTTTAAACTGATATAGAACATTATTGAAATCAAATCATAAAGTTTAGTACGAAAACATCTGTGTGTCTATGTGTACAGTTTCTCAAGTACTCTGCTAAGACAATATCTTGGTATATAGAGGTGATAAGCAGTTAAATCAGATAAATGATCAAGAAAATTGTAAGTAAAGAGGAAATTCAAAATCCAACAATACATTGGTCAGTTTCCCTCAATTTCCATATCCATCCCAATTCACTGGTCAGTATTCTCAATAATCGCATGTACACCATCAAGATAGAAACATGAGAGAGTGACCCTAGGTGGATGGATCCGTATACACACGCTGCACGGACAACTCACGTGTTATACGGACAATTCGCGTGCTAATAATAGAACCCGCACGTACAACTCACGTGCTAATAACATCAATATCTGGATCCGCACGGATAACTCACGTGCCAACCGCAATCCGCCTGGTATGGTCACAGGCACAACAACATAATCCGTCCCGCATGGTCACAGGCACCCAGTCCAATCATATCATACAGGAGCAAACAAACAAGTTACATGTATGAAATGAGTGTATAACAAATCTCATGTTCCTAGACTGGTATAAACGACATGCTAAAGTGTAGGCATGTGCAAGTGTACTATCATAACTCAAACAGGCAAATTTCATCAAACAATAACATTTATTAGTTCATTCAAGGATTAAACCCCTATGTAGCCTCTAACATGGCCCAAATAGTTCACAACATTGTCATTATGTGCGAAGCATCATAGCTTAAGGTTTAACAGTCAAATTCTAGGCTTATAAGAGTCTAGGCACAACCCGAACATGAATAAATAACCCTGGTGCTCGCACATGGGTTCAACCACACGCATGTGCGCACCCAATAGCACGTATCACAATTATTTAGGCAGCTAGCGCCTCAATCAAGTTTAGATAAGATACTTACCTCAAACAAATTAAATCACTACGCTAGCAAGCCTTCCCATGCGTATCAATCGCCAAAAGGCTCAAATCTAGCCAAAATAACGCAATGCTATCAATATAAGCTATAGGAAGTGATTCCAAATGATAAAGCTAAGATATTTAACCAAAGTCAAAAAGTCAACCCAAGAAGTCAACCCCGGGCGCACATCTTGGAATTCGACAAAACTTAAAAAATTCGAACACCCATTCAAGGTGAGTCCAAGCATACTAAAATTATTCAAATCTGACCACAAATTTCCTTTCAAATCCCCAAAACTCGGTTTATGAAGTTTCACAAATTTTCGCCAAATTTTCCAACCCAAAACATCAACTAAATGACAAAAACAATGACGGATTCATGTATAATAGCCAAATTCGAGTTAGAATTACTTACCCCGATGATTTTCTTGAAAATCCTCAAAATATTGCCACAAACCGAGCTCTCTAGATCAAAAGATTAAAAAATTAAACCCTCGAACACACCCTTTTCTGGGTCCCGTATTCTCGATCTTTCTTTCTTTCTTTTCATCTATCTTGATCTATCCCCCTTCGTTCCAGTTTGTATTTTACTCTGAAAGTCCCTCACCTCGTTAAACGTAGAATTGGTCACGGGACAATCTTCCTTGATAGCTCCTGTTTCCTTTTCTATCTGTTTAATAAACTCAAACTCTCCCCCCTTGTTTGAAACACCTAAATCAGATTCTACTGTTTGACGAACAGTAGAAATTTTTTGTCCATCCACGAGATCCCCTTTTCTCTTGTGTAAATTTTCCAGCAACAGGTCCTCCTTTCTTTGGTCTAAAGCTGATTTACGGCTAAAGCTGGAAGCTTGATCGACACTAGAGCTGTCGTCAGATGAGGTGCTTACGCTCAAGGATGAAGCCTCATTCCAGCTCGTCCCGCCCAGTGATTTTCGCTTTCGCGGACCAACGACCGCTTTTGCGGACCAACAGCGGCTTCTGCGGTTCCGCACCTACGAAAAATCCATAGCAGGTGCGGCTTCAAATCAATCCAACAGTCTCTGCTTCTACGGTCCAAATAGCGTACCTGCGCTTCTGCTTCTGCACTCAAAGAGCGCTTCTGCACACATGCACCTGCGGACCAAGTCCGCTTCAGTGCCCCCAGGCCATCCTGGCCAATTCCGCTTCTGCGACCTATCTTTCGCATCTGCGACCTCGCAAGTGTAGAATATTCCTCGCACCAGCGCTCCCAGGCCCCCTCCCCAAACCTCGCCCCTGCGACACCTCACCCACACTGCGTGAGCGCACCTGTGGCCACTACCTCTGCAGGTGCGATGACACCAAACTTTAGCAACAACAGCATTCCTCTAATTACAAATTTCAATTTGTTTTTAATCCGAACCTCACCCTAGGTCCTGGAGACCCCATCCAAACGTACCAAAAAGTCCTAAAATACGATACGGACTTAGTCGAAACCTCTCCAAACTTCAACTTTTTCAGCTTTCTCCAATTCAAGCGAAAATCACCTACGAACCTCCAAATCCATATCCAGACACACTCATAAGTCCAAAATCACCATACGGATCTATCGGAACCATCAAAAGTCCATTCCTGAGTCATTTATACATAAGTCAACATCTGGTCAACTCTTCCAACTTAAACTTCCAACCTTCGGACTATGTGTCCCAATTCATTTTGAAATATCCCGGGAACCAAATCAATCACCCCGGCAAGTTACACAACAATAAATTAACACAGAATAAGCAATAAATAGGAAAATGGAGCTACAGTACTCAAAACAACCAGCGGTATCATTACACTAATATTGATGGCTTGAGGGAGCAAATTCTGGATGAGGCATACAATTCTCATTATTCTATTCATCCAGGTGCTACAAAGATGTATCGCACCCTGAGGAAGAATTATTGGTGGCGGCAGATGAAGAAGAGCATAGTTGCGTATGTAGCGAGATGTCTAAATTGCCAGTAGGTTAAGTATGAGCACTAGAGGCCAGGTGGCCTACTCCAGCAGATGGTTATACCGGAGTGAAAATTGGAGCGCATCACTGTGGACTTCATGGTTGGGTTGACGCAGACGTTGAGGAAGTTTGATGCCGTTTGTAGGGGTGGGCATAAAATCCGTAAAATCGAAAAACTGGTCCGAACCGAATTAATTCAATATTTCGGTATCGGTTCTTCGGTTATTCGGTACTAATTCGATATGAATTTTTCGGTATTTCTCTACTGTCTTCGGTATTGAACTTTCAATACTTCGGTATATACCGAAACACTAAAATACCGAAATATTTTAAGTCTTCCACCACTTCCCAGCCCAAGTTCCCAATTTCCCATTTCTCCTGCCCAAATCCAACTTACCCCTAGGCCTTAGCCAGTAAGATTAAGCCCAAGTCCAGCCCAACTAAGGACCTTAGTTTCCCCGTTTCAATCAATCAATATAATCTTAGTCTTTCCTCTTGACAAATATACAAAGAGCATGAGGTAGGTGTAGGTGTGTACTGCGCCGACGTAATATGCAGCAAAACAAATGACTAGAGAGTTTTAAAATTTGAAAATATTTTTATGTAGTCTTGTTAAGGACGAAATATTTCTTTAGAGTTGAAACTCTATTACATTGAAAATGTGTATTAATTAACTACAATGATTAATTAGTAATTATTTATACAAAAATATATATTATAAATACTGGATACATGCATATATGTTTTTCCAGTTTATTTTACTCCGCCAAGTAACCAAAAATCATCCAACTTATCACATCCAAGAAGCTTCTATGATGCTTCATTTCACCCGTGCACTCCAAAATAGAGCTGATAAGCTTCTTGCGTGATGTCTCAAATTGATTTAAAAGCAAGTTACACGTCATTTTCGTCTATTCTAGGTGAATACCAGAAAAACTTAAAGAGTTTGGCTACGCTAGTCTAAGAACGAAATCAAGATTTATAAGCAAAACATTCACCGTTTGAAGGTTTATTTCTTTGTTACTAATGATATCGAAACCGAACCCGAAACCATACCGAACCAAACAAGAAAATATTGAACCGTATCGAACTACTTTGGTACGTTATTTGGTATGCACAATTGATATACCGAATACCGAAGTGCCGAATCGTAGTTTTTAAATACCGTACCGAAATACCGAACGCCCACCCCTAACCGTTTGGGTCATTGTCGACATACTGACCAAGTCGGCAAACATTATTCCAGTTGTGACCACCTACTCTTCATAAAGATTGGCCCAGATTTACATTCAAGAGATTGTCTGGCTGCATGTTGTGCCTGTTTCCATCATTTCGGATAGAGGCCCTCAGTTCACTTCGCATTTCTAGAGAGCAATACAGAGCGAGTTGGGTACCCAGGTAGTACTCAGCACAACCTTCCATCCACAGACCGACGGGCAGTCAGAGCGGACAGTTCAAATTCTAGAGGATATACTCAGAGCATGTGGGATTGACTTTGGAGGTCAATGGGATCGTTTCTTGCCTTTGGGGGAGTTTTCGTATAACAACAGCTATCAATCCAGCATCGAGATGGCTACATTTGAGGCTTTATATGATCGGCGATGTCGTTCGCCCATCAGATGATTTGAGCCCAGCGAGGCTAGGTTATATGGCAGTGATTTAGTGAAGGATGCCTTGAAGAAGGTAAAGTTGATTCTGGAGAAACTTCGCACAGCACAGTCTAGACAGAAGAGTTACACGGATCAGAAGGCGCGTGATTTATCATTTATGGTGGGCAAGAAGGTTCTCTTGAAAGTCTTACCGATGAAGGGTATCATGAAGTTCGGGAAGAGCTCATGAGGCGAGTTGGGGAGGTTGCTTATGAGCTTGATTTGCCTCCCACTCTATCGGAAGGTCATCCGATTTTCCATGTGTCTATGCTTCGGAAGTACCATGCCTATAGGTTGCATATGTCAGATTACATCACGATTCAGTTAGATAAGAGCTTGGGCTATGAGGAGGAGCCGGTTGCCATTGTTGACAGGTAGGTCCGCCAGTTGAGGTCTAAGAAGATTTCTTATGAAAAGTTCCATTGGAGGGGCAACCAGTCGAGGAAGCGACTTGGGAGACTGAGGAGGACATGCGGAGCAGATATCCACATTTATTCAGCACTCCAGGTATGATTCTAGACCCGTTCAAGGACGAACGTTTGTTTAAGAGAAGGAGAATATAACGACCCAATCGGTTGTTTTACTTTCTAGATCCTCGTTCCTCTAATTAAGACTCCCCGTATTATTTTTACTATTTTATAACTTGTGGGGATGGTTGGTTTGGGTTTGAAAGGGTTCGGGTTGGAATCGGAACACTTAGTTCCTTAATAGTAGCCTAAGATGGCTAAGTTTGACTTGAGTCAACATTTTGAGTAAACGACCTCGGAACTATGATTTGATGGTTTTAATAGGTTCGCATGATGATTTTGGACTTGGGTGTGTGTTCGAATCGAGTTTCGGGTGATCCAGGAGCGTTTGGCGCATAATGTTAAGAATTGG
Organism: Nicotiana obtusifolia; assembly: GCA_002018475.1. Classification (NCBI taxonomy): domain Eukaryota; kingdom Viridiplantae; phylum Streptophyta; class Magnoliopsida; order Solanales; family Solanaceae; genus Nicotiana; species Nicotiana obtusifolia. The sequence continues at coordinate 179,335 of MCJB01048553.1, forward strand.
TGCATTGAAGGTTTAAAAGTTTGAAATTCATAAGTTGATTCAATTTGGTTTTGGGATGAGATTCTTGGTTTTGATTTTTTTTTTATGTATACCGAGGGTTCGAGCAGGTCCCTATTATGTTTATGGACTCGTAGGTGCAAATAGATGGGGTCCCGGGTGGCTCGAGAGTGTTTTGGACCGCCCGGAGCTAAGTCCAAAACTGCTGAGTTGCTAGTTCTAGGTTCCTTCTTCGCGAACGCGGAGATTCCCACGCGCTCGCGATGAAAGAATGGGGCTGGGGGAGGTTTTGTGCTATGCATTCGCAATAAGGAGATCGCAATCGCGATGCTCTGGGATACCGGTCATCGCGTTTGTGTGCCTTCGCCCATGATCGCGTAGAGGAAATTAGGTCTGGGGGTGAGCTGGCCCATTGCCCTTCGCATTCGCGAAGATGAGGCCGCATTCGTGAAGATTTGGTCAGGCAAGCCTTCGCGATCGCATGTCCTTCTTCGCGTTCGCGAAGTACATTTTATGGGGGCTTGGGCAGCTTGCCTTCGCGATCGCGAGGCCCTTCTCGCGATCGCGAAGAAGGGTCAACTGTGCAGAATCTTGTTTTAAATCGGGACTTAGGCTCATTTTCTCTCATTTCACTTTGGGTTAGCGGATTTTAGAGCTCTTGGAGAGGAATTTTTCACCTAGCGTTGTAAGGTAAGTAATTGCTACTTAATGTGAGTTTAATACATGGATTATAGGTAAATTTTAACATGTAATTTGGGAAAATTATGGAATTTTATTGAAAAACCTGAGGTTTGAGAAAATGGGATTAGACCAAAAAAATGATTATAAAATTGGGTAGAAATTATATATTTGTGTTCATGACGTTATGAGTAACATTTATTTACGAAAATTTTTGGAATACGGGTACATGGGCCTGGGGGTGAATATTAGTAATCTTTCAAATTGGGTTGGGTAATTATTCTGATAGTTAAATTATAAACTTTTGAGCTTATATTGATTGGTTTATACAACCTTTGGCTAGTTTCGGATTGCTCGGCACCAATTTGGGTCTATAAGTGTAAATTGTGGACCGGGAAGAGGACTTGAAAACGAGGTAAGTCTCTTGCCTAACCTTGTAAGAGGAAATTATCCACCGTAGGTGTTTTAAATGGTTATTTTCTAATAATTGTGGGTGCTACATATGCACGATGTGACGAGAGTCCGTACATAACTAAAATTATGCTTATGTCCGGGTAGATTTAGGACTTTACCTTGTATTACTTGTACTACTTGCACCCAACTTGTTAGTTTAATTACCTAAATTTACAATTGAAATATGATAAAGGATCGTAAAAGACAGAGCTTCATTGTTTTGAGTTTTGACAGAAATACTTGATTGTTGGCGGAATTTATGCCTTCTTTGAGTATTATTCGTATGTAGTATTCGTTGATCGGAGTTTATAGAGTATTCTCTATTCCTATGGATCGAGTCGAACGCCTCGGCAGTATATTAGATGCATCTTTGGTTTGCGCTGGTCAAACCTTGGCAGTATACATACTATTCTAGATTGGACCGTATGACCTCGGCATAAATCATTCGAGATATTGCTCGGAGTCGGATTATACTTGATATTTCTTCTTGATCTGACACTTGAAAATTACTTGGTGACTCTTATATTTAAATACTTAGCCTGTGATAGTTGGAGACTTTAAATTGATATTATGTTTAAGAATTATAAATTATTGTTTCTTATCTCACTATTATTGTTGCATTTCATGCCTACTTATGATTTCTACACTTTATATTTATTGATTTCTAGTAAGTCTCGATGTTGGCCCCTCGTCACTGGTTCTTCGAGGTTAGACTAGATACTTACTAGGTACATTTTGTTTATGTACTCACGCTACATTTCTGTACTAATCATGCATGATCTGAGGCAGGTGCATCTAGCGGCCAGTCAGGCACGTACCTACGCTACCTAAAGACTTAGTCGTGAACTTCTCCCTTTGCTCAATTCTGCAGCAATCGGAGTCTCTTTCTTATTGTATTTATTTTCTGTCTTTCTTACTCTGACAGTAGTATAGGAGGTTTTGTATATTCTACTAGTTTACTCGTGCACTTGTGACACTGGATTTTGGGAAATTCTAGTAGATATTCATGGTTTTTGTATTAAATTTACTACTTCACTCTTAAAAGTATTAAAATGAACAATTAAATGGATAGTTCATTGTTGACTTGCCTAGCGGCGATGTTGGGCGCCATCACGGTTTATAGTAGGAATTGAATCGTAACATCACGCGAGCATCATCTCGTTAAACAAGAACATAATATTCTCGTTTGACACAAAAAAAAACAATAAAGGAAAAAGAGTGAGAGAAAAGAAAAAAGAAACACCTTCGTAAGACTCAAAGTCGCATGAAAATGCTGCGGTCTATACCAACTTAGTGAAAGTCGTATCGCTATTTATAGATTCAGTGATACGGCTATTGGAAGATTAATGGCGATGTGGGACTAGTAATTTGTTAGAGTCCAGCAGAATTTGGTATTCTAATTCAACCAGGAGGACAAGCTACTGGCGGCTAGAAAATTTGTTTCCAACTTGGACTCCTAGAAGACTTAACTTGTAAAGGCATCTTGCAAATTGACGTGGATCAATTTGTGACGTACTAGTACAAGAGCTGAAAGGCAAAATAAAGTCATGAACATGCTACGTGGACTATGCAAATGCAAGTTACGAATTCAAGATTAGTCATTACAATGTGAAGAAATTATTTTCTAGTTAAGAATTCTTAGAAAAGTTAAGTCAGATGTTAACCAACGTTTCGGAGTTCCTGACTCAACCTTGTTCTTATATAAAGAGCGAGCATGATCTTATATTAGCATTACAAATGAGTTATTTTTATTAGAAGTTCAAAGTTGATGACGTCAAAATTTAATGTCTCGTGTTACTTCAATCCTTGTCTTTCAAGTTCGACAAATCTATATTTCGTCAAGTCTTGAAGTAGGGGCATTTGTAGAAATGAAAAATATATTGGATTTATATTCAATAAAATAATTTGGACTATATTTTAAATATATTAGTCCAAATAAATATTATGGGCTAATATAATTCGATTAATTATATAAGTCCAATTATATATGGATTAATAAATAAGTCTTCATACATTGGAAAAACCCATTTAGTTGGGCTACAAATGAGGAGCCCACTTTATTAAGCCCAAGATGTCATCCTCTTAGAGGCCGAATGTGACGACCCGATTGGTCGTTCTGAGCACTAGCTCCTTTTCTATGTTCCGAGACCTCCCATAGCTTTATTTGATGATCTATGACTTGTGTGCATGGTCCGTGTCATTTTCCGAAAAGTTTATATGTAAAATTTTAAATAAAATGTGGTTTTTGACATAAATGAGGGTAGAGTTGATCACGATCAACGTTTTTGGTAAACGACATCGGATCGGTATTTTAAAAATTTCGGTAGGCTCGTATAATATTTTTGGACTTGTACGCATAATCGGTTAAGGTCCCGAGTTACCTAAGCTCTTTTCGGCACATTATGTGAAAAATAATAAAAATGAGTTTCAAAGTTGAAATTTTGAGTTTTGATGATCGATTCTTGATATTTGATGTTATTTTGATGATTTGAGTTGGCCAGCGAGATTGTATAATGTTATTACACTTGTGTGGGTGTTCGGATTGGAGCCTGAGGGGCTCGAATGAGTTTCAGATGTGTTTTGTAAAAATATTGAACTGTTAGGAATCTGGTGCTTCAGGTTTATAGGTCTCGCAATTGGTGATGACCTGTTGGCAATTGCAATTCCCGCTTCTGTGAAGTCGGGCTTGCAAATCCGATATCTAGGAAGGAACTATGACCGTCGCTTTTGCAAAGAGTGAATTGCAAATACGACCTGGTGGGAATCGCTTTTACGATGCTGGGGTCGCAAATGTGACAGAGAATTTGGCTGGGCAACCTTCACAAATGCGAAGGAGGCATCGCTTCTGTGAGCTGGAGGCTCTTCGTGAATGTGGTACTTTTATCATAAATGCGACTTCTGAGAAACTGGGGCATTGTTCGCATTTGCAGAAAGTTGTTCACATTTGCGGGCATCATAATTCGAATAAGAGTTCGCAATTGCGAAACCTGCAGCTGGGTAAAAATGCAAAAATTCGGGACATAGCTCATTTTACACTATTTTTTAACTCTAAACTCTCTAGAGGCGATTTTGAAGAGGATTTTATTCCCAAACTCATTAGTAAGAAACTTTAACTAGTTTTCAATTAATTTCAATTATTTTTTTATGAATTTCTTCATCAAATCTGTGAATTTCAAGGTAGAAATTAGGGGTTTTGGGTAGAATTTAGCAATTTTATAAAATGAGATTTAGACCACGAATTAAGGTCTGATTTCGAAACAAATCATATAACAGGGCTCGGGGGTGAGTGGATAATTTGAATTTGGTCCGAATCTCTGGTTACGATCACGTGGGCCCGCGATTACTTTTGTTGACTTTTCAATTTAGTTAAAGATTTAACATTTTCATTCGTGGGTAATTTTTTAAGCTTGTTTTGGATTGTTTGAATGATATTTGGCTAGATTCGGTTTGTTTGGAGGCTTGTTCTAGAGAAAGGCCATGATTGATTATTGATTTGATTCCGGAAAGAGGTAAATATTGTGTTTAACCTTGACTTTAGGGAATTAAGATTTGATTGGTCTATGTGCTATGTGATTATGTGTGGGAACATCACATATGCAAGGTAACGAGTGTATATGCGTTGTCATGGGTTTAAGCATGCGGGGTGGACTCTTGATTGTGTATTTCAATTATATCATGCTTTCTTTTATGTCGTGTTAGTAGTTGTATCATGTCTAAATCCTTAACTATTACATGCCCTTACTTTCTAAGTACATGTCTTTGCTGTTACATGTCTATTTGCTACATGTTCCATGTATCCATACTTCTTTTTGTTTATTGTCCATCCTTGCTTGTTCTATGCCCTTAATTGTCTATTTGCCTTCTCTTGCTTTCTATTTCCCTTTGAATTTTCATATTGGGTTGCCTTGGAGTATTTATACGTATTGGTTTCATTTTCGTGCATTGTGAGATACGCCGTACTTGTTTGTAGTATTACTATATATATGGGTTCAAGTTCCAAGCTGCAATGGATATTGATATGATATTTGGGATCGGGTTGCACACTACAATGATATTGATATGATATTTGGGATCAGGTTGCACGCCGCAATGATATTGATATAATATTTGGGACCGGTTTGCATGCCGCAATGGATATTCATGTTGTATATGGAATTGGGTTGTGCGCCACAAAGCATAAGTTATATTATGATTATTCTGGGCTATTGGTTTTATATCCACATTGTGTTGTGAATTTGAGCATAGATGATATTCTAGTGCCCTCTGTTATTGTTACAACCCATATTTGTACATGTTAGATTACACCGTAAGATAGTCTACATAGGTCCGAGAAGAGATTACCTTTGAGATAATAAGAGTTTAGTCCTATTGGTCTTAAATGATGCAAGGGTGTATAAGGGCGGTTAACAAGTATTAGAAGATAAACAAGTTAAGGATGTTGTAACTCGTATTTTCGGGTAAATTGGGAGGTGATTAGCATTACCAAGAGGTAATGTTTTAAGGTAATTGAATTATATAATATCCGTTTCATAAGTCTTGAAGTCAAACGAGTTATGAAACAAAAGTCGACAAAGTTGTCGCAACTTAGGTTCACAATTTTACTTAAACGTTAGGTCAAATGTTTCTGAGCTTTTCTCCCAATTTACAAGGAATTACGGGGTGATCTACCTACCAAATTAAAGTTGTATGAATCTAGTTTTCAATGCATCAAACCGTTTGTCAATACGATCTCGGAGCATTGAGATAATTGTATTTCCGCAGACCTGCGCAGATTGGTAGGTGACAAGTAGGTGCATCACCTACTTGCCAAAATTAGGGGACAAAATTAAAAGTACCAAGTCGGCCAATAGAGGAATTTTAAGGGCTTTTAAACTAAGTTATTTCAATATTATTTCAGACCTTCAAAACCGAAATTGAACCCCTGCAACCCCTCCCAAAAATCCCACACAAACCCTAATCGATTTTCCCTCTCTTTCAAGTTCTAATTGGGGGTGAAACCTAGAGTTTGAAGAACCAAGGCAATGGCTGAGTTATCCAACAAGTAAGGTGAGTTTACTGCTCTCTTTCATATATTTTTTTCTACTTTGAATTCATGGTAAGTCGTTCTATATATGTAAGAACTCACGGGACGGTGATCGGAAGCCGTGAGTTTGAGTTATTCACTTGTAGCGGACTGTTTTGTGGACTGTTTTGTGTTGCTGTAAAGCTGCGTGTTTTACTACTGATTTGTGGATTTTTGGAGGAGGAAGGGTGTGGAGAAACACCATATAGATTTAGGGTTGTGGGCTGATAGTTGTTCGTAACATTTCCGGGTCGTTTGACACG
>MCJB01048554.1:0-72409 GCA_002018475.1 Nicotiana obtusifolia
CCACCGCATGCATATAAATACTAACAACAGCATGACAGAAACCTCGTAGGCAACACAATAACAACCGCACGACAGAAACCTCGTGCAAACACAATAACAACCGCACGGCAGAAACCTCATGCAAAGAATATGTGACAACCCGGCTAATCGTCTCGTCAGTTACCGCTCCGTTTTCAACGTTTCTGCCTTATTATGCTTCGTTAGCTGTGTTTTATGTAATTGAGTGAAGTAGTTCAAGCATTGAGTAGATTCGGTAAGAAATGAGACACTTAGTCTCTTTCGAGGAGGTTCAAGTTGTATAAGTCAACCGAATGTTGACTTATGAGTTAGAGGACTCGGATGTGAGTTCCGATGGTTTGGTTAGTTTTGGGAGGTGATTTATGACTTAGGAGTGTGATCGAAATTAGTGTTGGAAGTCCGGTGTAGAATTAGGCTTGAATTGGTGAAGTTAGAATTTTTGGCGATTTCCGGTTGATAGGCGAGATTTTGATCCGAGGGTAGGAATGGAATTCCGGAAGCTGCTATAGCTTCGATATGTGATTTAGGACTTGTGTGCAAAATTTTAGGTCATTCGGACGTGGTTTGGTTGGGTTTAGATCAAAAGAGCGATTTAGAAGATTTTGAAATCCTTAGGCTTGAATCCGACGCGAATTTGGCGTTTAGAGGTTGTTTTGAGCGTTCCGAAGGTTGGAACAAGTTTGAATAATGTTACAGGATAGGTTGGCATGTTTGGTTGAGGTTGCAGTGGCCTCGGGTGAATTTTGGGTGGTTAAACGGACCATTTCTTCGTTAGAAAGAAAATCTGCAGAAAAACAAGAGCCAAAATGCGGTCGCATTTCTCAAATGCGGACCGCATATCTCACAATGAGATAGCAAACTCAAATAGATTTCTGGGAAAGATTCATGTCAAGAATGCGGTCAGAAATGCGATCGCATTTCTGAAATGCGGACCGTATTTCACCACACTGAGACCGCAAACCGAGACAGATTTCTGGACAAAAACCAACGTCAAAAATGCAGTCAAGAATGCGGTCGCATTCTTGACATGCGGACTGCAAACCATGCTTTGTGCTGAATTGCGGTGAAGGATAGGGCTACCTTTGCGATGGCCGCTTCAAATATGCGGACCGCATATCTGTTATGCGACAGATATGCGATCGCATTTAGGGCCTGACAGGGGCATTTTTGTCTCGATTTTTGACCCTTGTATAAATAGAAATCACTGCCCATTTGCCAAGCAAAACCCATTTTCGTTACCCACGAAGAGAAAACACCTCCAAACACCCCAAAATCACAGCAAATCAACCTTAAAACTATATCCAAAGGATATTTTCTTGGACAAATTCTTAAAAGGAGGAGTTTTGGCCATCTTGAATATAGTTGGAGCCATAGAACTTGGATTGCAACTAATCTTGAAGGGATTTTTGGGAACAGTTTCAAGGAAAACATCGGGGTAAGTGTTCTTAACTCAATCTTGGCCAAATTACCCAAACCTATTGCTATTCAAGTATGTAATTGATGATTTAAGTTGGGGAAAATGTGAAAAAATCCTAAGCTTAGATTTTAAGACTTGGGGGTCGAACCGATGTAGGAATTCGATAAATTTTGGATGGGTGAACTCGTGGGGAGATAAGGAACCCGTTGATGTGAAAATTACTGAACTTCTAGAAGTGGACCCGGGGCTCGGGTGTTGCTAATTTCGGAATTTCTTAGTAATTATTGATTGTTTTCGCGTGGGCTTTGTTACCCCAGCACATTGTGACATATTAGTTCTAATTTTTGATAGATTCGACGTGCGCGGAGGCCAATTCAAAGGGCAAAGGCGTCGCGGGCTAAGGATTTAGCCGATTTGAGGTGAGTAGTGATTGTAAATGATGTTCTGAGGGTTTGAAAACCCGGATTGAACATCGTAGTGCTATCTTGAGGTGAGGCACGCGCTCGATGATAAGCGTGGGGTCATTTACTACTGAGGATTGTGACTTGGCCCGTCCCGATTGATGATTTTATTACATATTTGATTGAAACTTATTTAATATCATCATGATTTGGGCTGATTGTCATATTTGGGCTTTGCGCCGGTTATTTGAACCCTTCATGGGTATTTATCACTGTTTCCTCACTGTTTTGATTCATTACTTGAACTCAATCATGTTGTTTTCCACTGTTTTACAACTCAGTCACTTTTACTCAGTTTTGAGATTTAAATGACATTTTAAATGGTGTAAAAAGGGATCGGGTGGTACGCCTACCACGAGATATGATGTAAAAGGGATCGGGTGGTACGCCTACCACGAGATATGATGTAAAAGGGATCGGGTGGTATGCCTACCACGAGATATGTTGTAAAAGAGATCGGGTGGTATGCCTACCACGAGATATGATGTAAATGGTATCGGGTGGTATGCCTACCACGAGATATGATATAGCGCTTGGGCCGTAAGGGGCCCTTCCCGGAGTCTGTACACCCCTAGTGAGCAGGGTACCCATTGTGATATGGAAATATAGCCCAGGGATGTTACAGTTGGTAACAATGGCAACTTGTAGCCAGAGCTGGAGAGATGATACTGTTTTGTGATATTGCCCCAGGGGCGTGATTTTTAAATGATACTGAGCCCAGGGATGTTACAATTGGTAACAGTGGCAACTGGTAACCAGAGCTGAGAAGATTTCGCTTGATTTCTCACTGATTTACAGTTTTCAAATAATGTTTTACCGCTTCATTATGCATTGCCTTGTGCTTTATGTGTTTCCTTACTTTTAGTCATTATTTGTATGTATTACTCACTGAGTTGGAAGTACTCACATTACTCCCTGCACCATGTGGGCAGATTCAGGCGTTATTGATTCCGCTCCAAAGCATTGACTACGATTGTCAGAGCGGTGATTCAGAGACTACGAGGTAGCTGTTTGCGTCCGCGGCCCCGTATCTCCTTTATCTTGTTGTTTCCACTTTCTTCAAACAATTGTGCTAGAGATATTGTAATAGTCATCTTATTATTAGGATGTCATTAGTTACTCATACATTGTGACACCCCGACTTGGGCTGTTGCCGGGATGGTTAGCTATGTTTCAGCAATTTGCTGTTATTAAAATATGTAAGTACTGTCTTAACTGCTTAAATCGAGTTATTGTTTTAATTGGCTAGCCTTGCCTTCACGAGAGACGCCATCACGACCGGGTTTGGGATTAGGGTCGTGACATGTTGGTATCAGAGCCTAGGTTACATATGTCTCACGAGTCATGAGCGGGTTTAGTAGAGTCTTGCGAATCGGTACGGAGACGTCTGTACTTATCTTCGAGAGGATGCGGAACCTTTTTAGGAAAAAAACTTCATATTGTTGAAATTCTTGTCGTGCGAACTTGTGGATCCGAACATTAAACTTCTGATGTCCTATTCTCTCACAGATGGTGAGGCCGCGAACTACTGGACGAGGTGGACAACCACCAGTGCCGCTCATTGAGACCACCAGAGGCCGAGGACGCGGTTGTGGTCGTGGTAGAGGCAGAGCAGCGAGGGCAGCATCTGTTGATCCACCAGCTGCCCCAGCTCAAGAATAGGCTCCAGCAACACCAGCTCAGGCACCAGCTGTGCCTATTGTTATTCCAGGTCTTCAGGAGACCTTGGCCCAGATCTTATTAGTTTGCATTGGCCTGGCTCTGGCGGTTTCAGCCACCACAGCTGCAACTACTTCGCAAGCCGGGGGAGGTAATCGAACCCCTGTTGCCCGTACACCTGAGCAGGTAGTGCAGGGACTTCAGATGCCTGGGGCACCTCCAGCCCAGCCGGTTGCACCAGCTCCGAAATTCATAGTACAGTTATGCCAGATGATGAGCAGTGTCATATTGAGAAGTTTGGCAAACTACAGCCTCTGTCATTCAGTGGTGCTAAGGGCGAGGATGCCCAGGGTTTTCTTGACAAGTGTCAGCGAATGCTCCGGACAGCCGGGATTCTTGAGTCTAGTGGTGTGGCATTTACCACGTTTCAGTTTATGGGAGCTGCCTTTAATTGGTGGGAGGCGTATGAGAGGCGTAGGTCGGTTGATGCAGCGCCCCTTACTTGGCAGCAGTTCTTTGCTCTTTTCTTGGAGAAGTATGTGCCGCAGTCTCGCAGAGAGAAGCTGCGTAGACAGTTCGAATGGTTGCGACAGGGGGATATGACTGTGTCACAATATGAGTCGAGGTTTTCTGAGTTGGCTCGACATGCTCTCTGGCTGGTTCCGACTGATCGTGAAAGGATCAGGAGGTTTGTGGATGGCCTCAACTATCATCTCCGTATTCTTATGACCAGGGAGAGAGTATTGGGTGCCACTTTCGAGGAGGTGGTTGATATAGCTCGCGAGATTGAGACGGTTTGCCATCAGGAGAGAGAGGAAAGGGAGGCTAAGAGGCCTCGAGGATCAGGCAGTTACAGTGGTGCTCCTTCGAGAGGCTAGTTTCAGTAGGGTAGAGGTCGTTCCTTCAAGCCTGCTCCATTAGCTCGTCTGGAGTACCGTGGGACATCCGCAGGCCGTGGTTATCATGGGTTGCAGCAGGGCCAATAATCACTCAGCGCCCTTCCTGCTCATGTTCCGGCAGTCGAGGGTCCTTCTATGCCGAGTGCATCTGCTAGAGCACCAGGGAACTGTTATGAATGTGGCGAGATGGGCCACATGTGGAGGCATTGTCCTCATCGTGGTGCTAGATCATCCCAAAAGAGGGGTCAACCCTCTTCTTCTGCTCCAGTTACTTTACCACCCACCTAGCCAGCTAGGGGCGGAGGTCAGGCAGTCAGAGGTCGCCCCAGAGGGGGAGGTCGAGCAGGCGGTGGCAAGGCTCGATTCTATGCTATTCCGGGCAGGACAGATGCTAGTGCTTCAGATGCCGTTATTACAAGTATTGTTTTAGTCTGCCACAGAGATGCCTCTGTATTATTTGATCCCGGTTCCACCTATTCATATGTGTCCACATATTTTGCTCATTATTTGGGTATGCCCGGGGAGTTTCTTGCTTTACCTGTTCATGTGTCCACCCCGGTGGGCGATACTGTTGTTGTAGACCGTGTGTACCAGTCGTGTGTAGTGATTATTGGGGGTCTGGAAACCCGAGTGGACCTATTGCTACTAAGCATGGTAGATTTTGATGTCATTTTGGGCATGGATTGGTTATCTCCGTGTCGTACTATTTTAGATTGTCATGCTAAGACAGTTACTTTGGCTATGCCGGGTGTACCGCAAATCGAGTGGCGTGGTGTGACTGATTATGTTCCTAGTAGGGTGATATCGTTCTTAAAGGCCCAGCGGATGGTTGGGAAGGGCAACAACAATACCAGAAATTGACTACTCAAAAGACTAAAGAAATGGCCTGTAGCCCATCCGAAACACAGCCGATGCCCTCGAGACCAGTCGAAACAAGCCAACAAGATCCATAACATAACGCGGACCCACTCCATGCCTCAAATCACATCAAACAACGTCGAATCGCACCACGAATCAAACTTATAAATTTCCAAATCTTCTAACTTCTAAAACTCGCGCCGAAACATATCTAATCAACCCAGAATGACGCCAAATTTTGCATGCAAGTTCCAAATGACATAACGGAGCTAATCCAACTCTTGGAATCGCATACGGACCCCAATATCAGAAATGTCAACTCTCGGTCAAACCTCTCAACCTTCTAAAACTTAAATTTCCAATTATTTGCCGAAATGCTTCAAATTACCCTCCGGACGCACGCCTAAGCCCAAAATCACCATACGAAGCTATTGGAATCATCAAAATGTCACATCCGAGTCGTCTACACAAAAGTCAAAACTCCGGTCAACTTTTTTCGCTTAATCTTTGAAAACAAGAATCCTTCTTCCAAATTGACCCAGAATCATCCGAAAATCGAACTCGACCACACATGCAAGTCCTAACACATAATACGAAGCTTCTCGAGACCTTAAGCCACCGAACGAAACGCTGATTCACAAAACGACCGTCGGGTCATTACATCCTCCTCCTCTTAAACACATGTTCGTCCTCGAACGTGTCAAGAACCATTATGTTGTCATCAATCACTGAGTGAAACTGCCATACATACACCTGTGGGTGATCCCATGTCACCCCAATCCCTGTGGGCCCGACGACACCATCCCAACTGAAAATTATCCCTTCCACCCACATTGGTAAACCTTAGAATCAAATTTCTCACCATCCAATCATTTCCAAGAGACCTGATTCCACATCAACATACAGTATCAGCCTCAACCAGGGGCAACAAGTTATGCCTACACCCACAAGATACAAACACACGACGTGGCACACGACACCAATGTCCATAACAACATTTCTGATCACAATAGCTATCCATAATCAAACCCAGCACTAGCAATTAACCTTATATCCGCTATAATCATGTTCCAAATCTTCACAACACTGACAATAATGCAAGAAACATGAAGACCTCATAGCTACTCACCCGAATCCACATGTCATATCTAACGCCACCTAGGCACACACCTCGCAAGCTAAAACTCAAAAAGCACAATGTGAAAATGACAGAGTATACAAGGAAACACATGAAAGAACTATAAAACAAGCTCGAGGAGCCACTCCCATCAGTACCCTACTACAAATCAATTCCACAAGGGAGAATCAAAACACATGACCTAATCACAAGGATCTCATCCTGATATCACTCCACCGTGGCACGCAGCCCGGCTTAAACACACCAAATCTCATGAAACCGCGAGGGCATCACCCTCAACCATGAATCACAAGTTGAATACGCATCATGCCAATCGATATAACATCACATACTGAACCCCCACACCAGTAGAGCATCTAAATCGTAAGTCGTAACCTATCACCTAGAAATCACATCAAAACTACCAAAATGAGTAACAGAAAGTCACTCCTACTCTTATAGCTCTCAGTAATGAATTAAAAAACATGAGAGGCACGGGCTACCACTGTAGAATCTCCCAACATGGGTAAACACATAAACAAAATACAAAATCACTGAACTCACCTGTATGTGAAGTAACATAGGAGTACTCACCCCGATTAGCAAAACCAAAACAAATTACGAATGATGCACCTCTATAAAAAATTGAAACCATACCCGTGCAACATCATCTGGTGCAGCGGCCTTAGCCCTACCGTAGAAAGCACATCAGCGGGTCGGGCCTCCCCCTTTTGGGTGCCCTCTACTTGCCTTACCTGCACCCCAAGCTGGCGGTGTAGGGATATCAGCAATTGGAGCAGAACTCATAACCTGAATACCCTGCTGTGAACAACTGTGCAGAGCCTGGGACAATATCTCAACATGTGGCTGGTATTTCCACAGTCAAAGCACCCTCTCCGAGAACTTGGCTGTGGAAGCTATCTGGTACCGGTACCTTGAGACCTCTGGGTAGTTGAAACACCATGCAAAGCCTGAAGTGAAAACTGAACTAGCTGACCCATAAAACCTCTACCATGCCGTACCCTGCCTCCAAAATAGGACTAGTAGATCTCCCCGGCCTTCGAGGTCTCTTAGCCACCCTATCCTCTCTCCAGACCCTGCATGACCTCTCCCTCCTGGTCCCGCATGCCCTCTAATTAGCAGGCAATCTCTACCACCTAGTGAAATGGAACATCTGACTCCACTCGCAAGCCATGGTGAACCAGATATCATGACCGAGTCCCCCAATGAACATGCAGACTCGCTCTCTAACTGTATAAACAAAAATAGGTGCATGTATGTACAAACCACTAAATCTTGGAATACAATGACAAAGGTTCAAACCCCGAGATCACTAAAATCGCACGATAGAAATGAAAGAAGTTAAACTGTCCTAATAGTTCCGTAGCCTCTCAAAGATAAGTACATACGTCTCAGTACCGACCCGCAAGACTCTTTTATACTCGCTTATGACTTGTAGCACCTAGGAACCTAGAGCTCTGATACCAACTTGTCACAACCCCAATTTCCCTCCATAGGATATCGTGATGGCACCTAGTCTCTATGACTAGGTAATTCTAACACTTACTAAATAAATAGAAGAATTCAACCATCAAATGAAAAATACGAGATAAAAATCTTATACAAATTACAATTCCCAAAACCGGTAGTACAAGTCATAAGCTCTACTGAATTTGCTGGAAAATTCCTAAATGCAACTATTTGAAATGGAATTAAACAGTACAATGAAAATATCAAAAGGTGACTTCGAAGCCTGCGAATGCGACAGCAGGTTTACCTTGAGTCTCCACCGCAATGCTCGACTAGCCAACTAATAATCAACAACAACCGTGGCGCCTGGATCTGTACAAAATTTGTAGAAGCGTAGTATGAGTACACCACAGAGGTACTTAATAAGTATCATGACTAACCTTGGTGCAGTAGTGACGAGGGACAGTCAAGACACCTATCGGACTAAACAACCTAAACAAGTGTCTAGATGAACTAATAGAGAAACAATATTAATATAAAGCTAAGCAGGATAAGGAATACGAAACAATACTTGCGATGATATACTGGTAACAACAATATTAAACATGAAGCACCGAGGTAAAAATGTTTTATATGAATGATTACAGTCTAAGTCAGGGGGAACCAAATAAAGGGAAAACCAACAACAACTCAGTAAGAACAACCGCTTTCAGACCAGACCTATTCAAGCATTTCCACGAGGTACCGAATCTCATAATCATAGCTCACGGGTCCCAATTCTTAAACCCTAATCACTTGGCATCTTGATATTACAACTCATACCCGCACGGATGACTCACATGCCAATAGAGCAATCCTCATACAGAAGGCAAGAAGACAAGAGTACGTATAATGGTTAATGACGTTAGGATTCACCTTTTAAAACCAATATGGGTGATTTAACTATGTGTATGCTTGTGCGAATGTTCTACCATAATTCCTGTCAACAAATAAGAGTAGAGACAATGAATGACACATATGAAACGATCATCACAAAAGGTATAGTGCAATAAAGGCAACAACGATGTTTGAAGAAGTGACCAGCACAACAAGATTAGCTACATAGAACTGAGCAAATAGTGCAACATGGAGGAAAACAAATAACAGAATGCTAAGGAAAGCAACAATCAAAGAAGAGTGCACAAAAAAGGAATATGACAATAGTATCCCGTATTTTATCCCACATTATCACGTTGCATGGCTTCTAGTAGTTGCACTAGAATATGAGAATACGGCAAGTAAATCAACCCAGTAACTCCAGAATACAAAGAAAATGGAAGAACGAACTCACAAAAAAAGATACAACAAGAAATAATGGTATAGCATAGAAATAGCTCAACAAGGAAAAGATAATGTGTAGTAATTATTCCACAAAAGAATAATTTAGTGGTCGGAGGGATGACATGAATCAATGATTCCAAATAAGGATGAGTCAACAATGATAAGGGTTAACAAAACTTCATTTAGGGGTGGGAAATTACGGAAGAGATACGACAAAATTAATTAAGGATAAGCAAATTATAGAAGAAGATAATAATGACTTCAACTAAGAATAAATAATTATGGAAAGGATAGCATGGCGAAAAAGGCAACAACTTCAGTTAAGGCACATAAGAGTTTAATCGGCAAAAAGGGTTGAACATGAAGCAATTAATTCCAAATAAGACACGTAAGGGTGAATTCAGTAAATGGGGAATTTAACATGACAAAACAACTTCGTATTTAATGGACACAAGAACCTAAGGGCCCTAAACGGTCAAATTTCCACAAATAAGCCCGAGCACGTACTATTCACCTCGCATACACGGCGTTCACATGACACAATGAGCACAAATGGCTCAAATCCTAGGGGTTAGTTCCACCACAGAAGCTTAGGCAAGAACTCAAAAAAGCTGCACCATTACTCTAAAATGACCTTCTCGAGAGAAACAACCTCCGGATGGCCTAAATCTAGCCAAAATAACTTCAAATCACAAATAAAACTCATAGGAAACAATTACAGATAATAAAGCTTTAATATTTAACAAAAACTAAAAAGTCAACCCCTGGGCTCGCATCTCGGAACCCAACCAAATTCACAAAACTCAAACACCCATTCCGATACGAGTTCAACCATACAAGAATTACCAAATTCCCATTTTTCCCAACTCAAAACACTAATTTAATGATAAAAATAAAGATGAAATCATGAAGTATAATCAATTCCGAGTGAAGAACACTTACCCCAAATATTTTCTTGAAAATCCCACGAACAATTGCTCAAATCCGAGGTCTACAACTCAAAATGTGATAAAAATGGCCAAACCCTTGAAATAGAGTTCTTATAATCTGCCCCAATAATTCTTCTTACGCGATCGCGGAGCATTCCTCGCGATTGCGAAGAACTAAATGTTGCCCAGAATAAATAACGCTTCGTGTTCGCGTCAAACACATCAACAATGCGATGAATAAAGAAAACAAACTACACGAACGAACCACGAGACTCACGAACGCGATGAAGAAATGACCACCAACGCCCAGCTCCGCTATGCGAACGCGAAGAGTTCAGAGGCTTCTCCAGATGTTGTCACACGTATATTGACTATCCAATCTCTTGATGTGCATGCTCTTATTTATCTTGGTTCCACTTTGTCTTTGCCACTCCCTATGTTGCTATGGAATTTGGGATAGAACCTGAACAACTCAATGAATCGTTCTCTATATCCACTCCGGTTGGTGAATCTATTATGGCCGCGCAGGTTTATATGGATTGTGTTGTCACGGTGCATGGTCGAGACACCATGGCCAACCTCATTGAATTGGGTATGGTAGATTTTGATGTAATAATGGGGATGGATTATCATTATTCATTTTTCGCTTAGCTTGACTGTCGAACTAGAACCGTTAGGTTTGAGTTTCCAACTGAGTCAGTGATTGAATGGAAGGGGGATAATGTGGTGCCGAAGGGTAGGTTTATTTCATACCTTAAGGCCACAAAGACAATTAACAAGGGGTGTATCTACCATTTGGCCTGGGTTACGGACACTGATGCTGAGGCACATACACTTGAGTCTATGCATGTTGTAAACGAATTTCTGGAGGTCTTTCCGGATGAGCTCCCTGGGATCCCGCCAGACAAGTAGATTGATTTTGGGATTGATATGATGCCAGGCATGCATCCTATATCTATTCCACCCTACAGAATGGCACCAGTTGAATTGAAGGAGCTAAAGGAGCAATTGAAAGATTTGTTAGAGAAGGGTTTCATCCAACCGAGTGTGTCATCTTGGGGCACACCAGTTCTATTTGTAAGAAAGAAGGATGGGTCGCTAAGAATGTGTATTGACTATCGGCAACTCGACAATGTTGCAATAAAAAATAAGTACCCACTACCAAGGATAGATGACTTGTTTGATCAATTGCAAGGTGCTAAGTACTTCTCCAAGATCGATTTAAGATCCGGGTATCACCAATTGAAGATCAAGGAGCAAGATATTCTGAAAAATAGCTTTCAAGACCTGGTATAGGCATATTGAATTTTTGGTAATGTCGTTCGAGCTAACAAATGCCCCTGCAACTTTCATGGATCTTATGAATCGGGTCTTTAAACCTTTCCTCGACTCCTTCATGATTGTGTTTATTGACGATATTATTGTTTATTCGCGAAGTCGGGAGGGCCATGCTGATCATCTCATGACATTTTTGTAGGTCCTGTATCAGCACCAGTTATATGCGAAGTTTTTGAAATGTAAATTTTGGCTTGAATCTATTACATTCTTGGGTCATATTGTCTCTAGAGAAGGAATTGAGGTTGATCCCCTAAAAATTTCAGCCGTGAAGAATTGGCGTAGACCTAATACTCCAACATAGATTTGCAGTTTCTTGGGCTTAGCTGGATATTAGAGAAAGTTTGTGGACGGGATCTCTACTCTTGCCTCTTCGTTGGCTAAATTGACGTAGAAGGCTGTTAAATTCCAACGGTCAGATGCTTGTGAAAGGACCTTCTGAGAGTTGAAATCAAGATTAACTACGACACTAGTGTTGACTCTACATGAGGGTACATATGGAATTGTGGTATATTTCGGTGATTCAAGGAACGGACTTGGGTGTGTACTAATTCAACATGGCAAGGTGATAGCTTATGCTTCTAGGAAACTCTAGAATCATGAAAAGAACTATCCATCACATGACTTAGACCTTGCACCGGTGGTCTTTGCCTTGAAGATTTGGCGTCATTATTTGTATGGGATCCATGTGGACATATATACGAACCATAAGAGCCTTCAATATATTTTCAAACAGAAGGAATTGAATCTGAGGCAGAGAAGATAGCTTGAGTTACTCAAGGATTATGACATCGATATTTTGTATCATCCGGGGAAGGCTAATGTTGTGGCGGATCCTCTTAGCCAGAAATATATGGGTAGTTTGGCTCACTTGGAGGCATATCAAAGGCCGTTGGCTAAGGAGATTGAACGGTTGGATAGTTTGGGAGTTCATCTTGCGGACTCTAGTGAAGGAGGGGTGACTTTGCGAAATAGGGCTGAATCGTCACTTGTGGTGGAAGTCAAAAAGAAGCAATTCAACGATCTATTGTTGGTACAATTGAAGGGGGGATTCAAAAAGATAAGACCATGGCCTCTTCTTTTGCGGGGATGATGGTACCCTAAGATACCAAGGGCGGCTATGTGTTCCAAATATGGATGGTCTCCGCGAATGAATCATGACCAAGGCTCACACTTCTAGGTATGCATCCGGGCTCTTCAAAGATGTATCGTGATCTTAGGGAAGTCTATTGGTGGAAGGACATGAAGAGGAATGTAGCGGACTTAGTGGTGATATGTCCAAATTGTCAGAAAGTGAAGGCCGAACACAAAAGGCCCGGTGGTTTGGCACGGAACGTAGAAATTCCAATAGGGAAGTGAGAAATGATTAATAGGGACTTTGTGGTTGGACTACCTCGCACTCCTTGCAAATTCTACTTGATTTTGGGTGATTGCGCATCTACTAAAAAAATCAGCACACTTTTTACCTATTAAGGCTAACGACACAATAGAACAATATGCTCAGTTGTACATCAAGGAAATAGTCAGGTTGCATGGCACTCTAGTTTCTATTATCTCAGACCGAGGGGCACGGTTCACGGCTAATTTTTGGAAGAAATTTCAGCAAGGTCTGGGTAATCAGGTGAATCATAGAACAACCTTCCATCCACAGACCGACGGGTAGGTGGGGCGGAATATTCAGACGTTGGAGGATATGTTGCACGCTTGTGTTCATGACTTCAAATGTAGCTGGGATGATCATTTTCCACTCATAGAATTTCCCTACAACAACTCTATCATGCTAGCATTCAGATGGCGTCGTTCGAGGCTTTATATGGTAAGAGATATTGATCTCCCATTAGGTGGTTCGAGATTGGGGAAGCGGAATTGATAGGGCAAGACCTCATGCACCAGGCTATGGAAAAAGATAAGATCATTAAGGAGCGGTTGAAAACTGCTCAGGGTCGTCAAATGTCCAATTCGAATGTGCGCCGCAGGGACTTGGAGTTCAAAGATGATGATTGGGTGTTCTTGAAGGTTTCTCACATGAAAGGTGTAATGCGATTTGGTAAGAAAGGATAATTGAGTCTGAGGTATGTCAGACCGTACAGAATCATTCAAAGGATAGGTCAGGTGGCTTACAGGCTAGAACTACCTCCAGATATGTCTTTAGTGCACCAGGTGTTCCACGTGTCCATGTTGAATAAGGTGGTTGGAGATCCATCGCTTATTGATGCGGTTGAGACCATTGAGGTTAATGAGGAATTGACTTATGAGGAGCTTAAAATTTCTATTAATGATCGGCAAGTCTGAAAGTTGAGAAATAAAGAGATTGTTTTCGTGAAAGTGTTATGGCGAAACCAGCAGGTTGAAGAGGCCACCTGGGAGGCTGAGGGAGAAATAATGAAGAAGTATCCTTATTTGTTTGAGTATCCATGTACTTATTAAGTTGTGTTCTATGAAAATGCTAAGAGTTACCTTCTTTGAATTATGTATCATTTGTACCGTTGATGTTAATGGTGTTCCTTTTCTAGTTATATATTGCTTATGAGGCTAGGGTTGGTGCTGTTTTATGTTATATTGCGTCATCAGATTATGTATATGTTGTTAGGATTGGCTTTTGTGATTCATTGACATGTGGATAGGCCTAGTTACAGGTGAGACTCTGGAAAATTTTTTGTATATTTAGGGAGTTAGTCAAAAATTTGGAACTACTGGTGTGTGAAGTCACAATTGAGCCACATTGGATGCTACTGACGGATTCTGACCCTCATTGGAAAATGAATGATCGTAAGTGGGGGACGATGTAAGGCCCCGTAAATATTTTACCTAAAACCCGAGATTTTGTGGTGTCGAAGTAGACTATGTGTTGACTTTTTTGGTTGAACAGTGCACTGGCGTGTAAAGGAAAATTTTTGGCAGAAAAAAGGGACATTTTGCGCCCCACTATGCGGTCGCATAATCACTCTACGGGCCGCAGAATGGCAGTAGAGTGAAGCAATAGCTGGGCAAGTTTGGACGAAAGTCTGCGGTGCATTATACGACCATAGAACGGGTCTGCAATGCATTATGCGACCGCAGAACAGGACTGCGGACCGCATAATAGCCGTAGTGTGGGGCAAAATTGTCCAGTTTCGGAGGGCCATTTAACGGCCCATTTTGCGGACCACAGAAACATTATGCCGTCGCATATGCTACTGCAGATCTGTGACGGGGCTCCTTTTTTCTAATATTTTTACTCGATCCTATTTCGATATACTAGAGTAATTGACCAGTTATGAAGAAAAAAATATATTGTACAGTGAGGAAGTGCCAAAGAGCGAGAGAGGAAGTTCCTAAGCTCATCACCCATCAATTCTTGCTCAAAGTTGAAGAAATTGTAAGAAGAATTCACTAGGTTTTCATCCTAGAGATAAGTTTCTATTCCATAGCCCTAAATTTCCTGATTCTAATTGAAAATAGGTAATAAGCCAAGCAATTCTTGGGTGTGGGAGTTGTTTATTTTTAGATGCATGTACCATCAAGGGTTGGGGGAAGAATGTTGAGCTAAATTGGGTAGACTTTGGGTAGTGGGGTAAAAGAATCCACCATAGGAGGACCTTGAAATCATAATACCCACCTAGTGTATGATAAAATGCTCAAATGAGCTAGAACCATAAACTTTCTCCTAATTTGTGTTCCATTTTGCTATATCTATAAATAGATCGAAGTGGCTAGGATCTTCGGAACATTTTAGCAAATTAAAAAGGATCGAGGCAATATATGTTGGCTAAACTCCTCTTTTTGAATTGAATTTCCACGATGATCTTGTAAGTCTCGAGTTTTCCAATATGAATTGACTTTTCTGAATAAGTTTGGTGTCAGGTGATGTATAAATATGAATATGTTCAAATGTGTTCCGGAATGTTTTTATCATATTGTGCTATTCTCCGGGAGAGTATTTGATGTGTCAATATGTATAAAAATGTTGTGACTTCAAGTCAAGTCCAAATGAAAGTGATCACATCAACTTGTATAAGAGATTAAATGTGCCTACGATCTTAATTTCCTCAAGTATGTGTTTAAAGTGTTAATTTGAAAGGCCTTGTTACTGATTATCCACGATAATGATTGAAAATGGAATAATGAGCTTGAATTATGAAGTACGGCCAATGTGCCAAGAATGATATTGCGTTATGGACAATGATGTCAATAAAATGAATGACATGTAAAAGAATATGAATTGAGTGGTAAATACTTTTTAATAACAAATGCTTTGGGAGTATCGATTAGCCACCGAGAAAGGGTAGGTTGGAACAACCTAATCCCGAAACTACACGTGGCGGTGTAGGAGTGATTGAGGGGTAAATCCCCCTGTTAATGTGATGAGACTGCTTCCCCTTATATGGGATGATATTGGTGTGTTGAGATGTTTTTTCCTTAAATGGGATGAGATTTATTGCAAGCTAGATGTGATGCAATGTCGGCCCACGCGGCATTGTGGTGAGACGGCTTAGCCGGTCGGGCTGAGATCGGACTCCGTGCTAAAACACTATGGTATATCAGTGCTAAAGATCTCCCAACTTAAGTTACCGAAACCAACTTGAAATTTACGTTTCCCCTATTGTTACCCTGCAATACCATTTGAGTCTCTTATTGATATCATGGTTTATTCTCCGTTTATTGTTGCTCGTTCTATTGTGAGGTTGTTTAGTTTTACTTGCTAGTACTATTCCGTATGTACTTACGTCCCTTTTGCCGGGGGCGCTGCATCTTTAATGGATGCAGGTGGTTCCATTGCAGGTGGTATTGATCAGTGATAGCAGCATACCCTCTCCTCATCTGATTTTGTGAGCCCCACTTCATTTCGGGGTCCTATATCTTCTATCCTTTGTACATAGCATTTTGAGGTATAGCCGGACCCTTGTTGCCGACACTGTACTAACACTCTTTTGATCCTGTTAGAGGCTCTGTAGATATAGTGTGCGTTGTATCTATTTTGGGAAAGTTAAAAACTAAAAATGTTGTAATTGTATCATCTGTCCCACTTTAGCTATGATTGTACAACGTACTACTTTGAACATTTGTTAACGACGTAACTAATGTAAATGAAATGGTGTCGTTCACATGAATTCTTACTGACTAATTAGTGAAATGCATTCTTCTCTTTATTTATGGGTGAGTTTGGTAGATGGCACTGTAAGGGCTTGCTCGACCGAGGTAACTCTGTTGAGCGGCGGTCGCGCTCCCCGAGGTCGGGGCGTGATACTTATGTTAAATAATCATGACCCTTATGTTGAGGTTGTTTATGCTTTCATGTTCTAAGAACTAAACTCTTAACGCTTTACATCTAGAAGCCATGACTATATGATTGTAAACGATAACTCCTCTTACTAAGCTGCTGAACTACTTAAAATATTTTAAGGCTTGAATCGCCTTGAGATCCTTAGGGATTTAACAATGAAGTTTGGTTTTATTATCCATGTAGAAATCATGCCTATGGGTTTAACATCCGATTGATCCATTATTTCCTTGTCACAATTAGGCGTTTACAGCTTCACCTAGAGATCAGATTTAGGTCCAAATCAAATAATTCGATATTACGGACTAATTCTTAAATTTTCCAGCCCAATCCTACAATTAGAAAGCATGCATATAGGATGATCTGCCTTTGAGTCTTCCACTTCTGCCTACACGTCAATTAGTAACAACTTGACACATATGTGAATTAATATGTGGAGGTGATTGTGAGTCCCTTTATGCTAACTGTCCTTATGTGAAGTCCTATTTGTTTAATTATTTCGTGCCTAGTTTTTTAATTTTTAGCAGCCTAGGATTAGTCTAGAACCACCCATATAATTGTCCAATACCTCCTGGACAATAGGTATGGGACGGGTAATCACATATAGGGCGCGACCTTGAAATTAGTTAGTGTGCTTTAGGTAAACAACTTAAAGATAATAATCGAGCAGCTAGAGATGATAATTTATACTCGCTGGGTAATATGAGCAACCATTGCACTAGAGGTTGTGAATTATTATTTATGTTTCACGGGGTGATCCTTACGGCTAAACATTTTAGGATCCCCTGCTGTGTCTAATTTCTCACGTGTATCTGGTCTTGGCGGGTAATATTATTTAGAGTTTAACATTTGTTTGAGGTTATTTGCAATCAAAAGGTTGTACCAGTTCATACTAGCCAATGAAGGAAGTATGTTCTATCAAATAATTCTCTTTGCATTACTTCCGCACTACTTCATCAAATTAGTTAATTATTAGTAATTGGACTATATACAATCATTCTTCTCTACCTTGAATAATTACTTGGATTGACCTTTTATTCCCTTAGCTTAATAATGAATTAATTTGCATGCACATTTAGGATAATTAGTTAATAATTTAATATTCCCACATAGTCTAAAATTTAGCAAGGGACCAAAGTTATGGAATTTGAAGAGTGCCTAACACCTTTTTCTTAGATAATTTGAGACCTTACCCGATCTTTGATGTCACGAACTAGTATAAACAGAGTTATTTGCCAATAGGTTCCCTAACACACCTTAGACATTATTAGATGGCAGCGGCTCTCCTATTTAAATACCCATTTAAATAAGTTGTTAGATGTCTAAAGCCGCTTTCGCGAGAAAATGGGGTGCGGCAACATGACGACTCTGCTGGGGAAACACTTATGCTCTTACCATAACGAATCTTTTCTTTTTGTGGGATTATCAAATTGCTTTATTTGATTTCTTTCTTGTACCTCCCTTTCCCCGTTCCCTTACTTGCTCAAAATTGTTACACCATGAACGTCCATTTCCCCTCTCCACTATTTGCTTTACTGTTCAATCATGTTTTTCGAATTTTATGAACCATGATTACTATTTCCCTTTTTATTTTCATTCCTTTACTTCTTAATTATTTATCGCAGTACTAAATACTGTCTTTATATGTTTCGTCATCATGTAAAATTATTTGGCTACTTGTTATCGTTTTCATAAGCATGATTTCAAGAACACATTCCACTCGTGCCTATTATCAACAAAGCGGTGCTTGATGAGTGTCCGCGCTTTTGGAAAAAAATCCTTTTTAAATCGGAAAAGCTTATTGATGGTAGACTAGTCAATCATCAGTGTAGTGGACGAGCCCCGTGCCTTTCCCTTTCTCAAGGTTTCCGCTTGAGAGTACCGATTAGATCATTAGAAGCTTACTCTAATCGAAACTTTGCATGCATCAATGTAAACCTATGATGGATTAAATACCCGTGGCGAATTAAGTCCGTTTATATAAACCTTGTCAAAAATCCAAAGGGATCTATACAGTCTTGAAGTATACATTCATACCAAGTGCATTACATGGTGAAATGTGCCAAAACGTTGACTATTATCGCTTAATTAATAAATTTAGGAGGGGGTAAAGCTAACTCTTTATTTAATGCAGGAAATGAAGCAAGTTATTTCTAGGTTCGGTATGGTCCAGAGCATTCCATCCAAGTTGATCGATTGGTGGAATGACTTCCCTCAGTGTGATAGGAATCATGCAAGAAGAATACTGTGAAACTTGCCATCCTTAATGGATGTTCGGCCATGCAGGGAATTGATCGAGGCTTCTACTATGTTTTGGGACAACAAAAGGACCGTCTTTCGAATCGGAAACTTGGAAATTGCCCCTCTCTTGGTGAAAATTAGAGTTTTTGCTCAACTTCCATGGGATAGTCCGGGTTTGCTGTTGCAGGAAAACCGTACACCCCGTGATTTTCTGAAAATGTCCGAGATCAAGAGGAATGACAAATTTGGTTGTTTGAAGAAGTTTTACATCTCTTTTGATTTTCTGTATAAACGGTATGGACACAACAAATCATAACGGTTGTTTCACGAAGAATTGACCATCACTTCCATTGGGTGGATTCACCGTAGGGTTTATGTTTTCATTATGTACTTTTAGGGATTGTTTATCTTCCCGATGCAAGGAGGCAAAATCCATACTTGAAGGGAATTGAGGGACAAACCTTCATTATTGTCACTATGATATTGGCAGAAATGTATCAAGCCCTGGACCGATGCAAGCATGATGCAGGTTACTTTGAGGGGAGTAACCTTTTGTTGGAAATATGTTTAATAGATCATCTCCCAATAGGCGATTGCTGCCAAGAATTCCTTTGCAACCCGATGAATGACTATATTGCTAGCCATCACCCAAAGAAGATGACCTTAGTTCCCAAAAGATTTGCGAAGCCCGCAGATGCTCAAGGATGGGCATACATCTTCAGCAATCTGACCGAGGAACATGTATAGTGGATGTTCGAACGATCTCCAAGTACGGAGTTCATAATCCAATCCAAGAAGGCTACTCATCTAACGTTGATAGGATTGCGAGGTATTTAAACCTTATGCTTCAATTAGAGTCATGAGGAAGGTTGGGAGAAAGCAAGTTAAACAACAAGTAGCCAACATGACACATTTCAAGGCATATTTTAAGGAGGTTCATACCTTTCATACCTTTCATGTTCGAAGCTCAACATATGTGGAATCAAAAAATTATTGTGGAAGAAGAGACCACAAAGCCTGGTAGGTACCATGTTGGACACATGTACTACTACCTTTTGTGTTCAGACGATGACATAACCGGGGATGTCAAACTGCGTATCAAGCTAAAAGGAAGGATCATAGATGAAGAGGATAAAGCTCAAGTGAAATACAAGAGGTTGTGCAAGAGTGTCTTCGAATCCGAAGCCAAGCACATGGTATAATACAAGACATACATGGAAGCTACAAGATAATGGAGAGAAATAGCATACAAACTGACAAAAAGGTTTGAGTAGTTGGAGCAGGGATGGATGGAGTTAGAGGAGAAGATGAGGAGGAGACTCTAGGACTTCCAGGATATGGGATATGATGAAGGTGGAAATCTAGGAAAGCCATACCTGTTGATTGACATGGGCGACCTCGGGAACATGATCGAAGCATCAAAGAAGGCAAGACATGGATTAGGGCTATCTGAGACCAAGTAGAATACAAAATTTCCATTAATATTTTATTGTTAGATTTCGTATTAGAATTGATGTAATAAGACTTTGTGCTATTAGTGACATTATTTCCTTATTTCATTTTAGTAACAGAATGATTTGATTTATTTTTCGTTACTGGGATAAAACATTGTTGGCACAAATTTCTCCAAGTTTACTTGTCGTTTAGCCTACCTCGGGCTCTACGAGGTCCCCAAATTAAGACGCAAAATGTTTAATGTTTTATGTGCTATCTGTTTAAGTACCGTAAGGCTCTTTTTATTTTTACCTTTCTTACTTGGCTACCTTTCTTTTTTTTTTCTTTCTTTAGAATATTCCCATCCCTAAAGGTAGTTAGTGCTCTCTGGCAACATTAGCATACCACACAAGATTTATAGGTCCTCCGCCTCCTAGCAACATCAAAAGCAAGGGTAAAGGGAAATGGACAGCTTAAGTGGAAATGGAAAAGACAATGCTCCTTTGGTAGAAAATGTGGAAACATCTGATGGAAGAAATTCACCGAGGCAGAACGAACTAGTTATGCGTTTAGAACAAAAGATTTTGGAACTGCATGGCAAGATAGAGCAGTCCATAACCTCGCCAACCTATCCCTCTACTTAAACGTCTCTGATATCAACCGCCAAAATACCACTACTCAAAATCTGCCACAATCTCAGAATCCACAATCTCAAGCTCCACAAAATCCCCCTACCACTCAACAGCGCCACAACCCCACACTTCAACAAAACATGAACCCTCCACAACATCAACACCACAACGCAACTCAATCCCTGCAAAACGCCACCTTCTGCTCTCCATACAATTTACCACAACCTACCCATGATCCACCCCAAGCATCCATCAATGATCATCCATTTCCTCAAGTCCCTGGCACGCACCAAAGAAACACAATATACTTGGAAACGCTGCCATACAGGCCGTAACAAACCCTATATGCACCTGAACTGATTTAAAATTACCTACTCATTAAGAACACGGCCGAGGAGTTAATAAAGCTATCTGGAAGGGTCTAGAGTGTCCAAGGAGGAAAGGGTATCGAAGGTCTGAACTATGAAGACTTACGCACTCAAGCTGATGTAGAGCTGCCCGAGGGTTACAAACCTCTAAAGTTCGAGATGTTTGACAGAACTGGTGATCCAAAGCACACTTGAGAACTTATTGTAAATTTGCATGAAGTTATATATGTGAAGTCATACAGGAGTGGTATATCAGTCAAAACCCAAAAAGGTTGTCTAGCTGGGTGAGCATGACGTCTGACTGTATGGACGGGCTTAGATTCAATACAGAGAATGCACCAGATGTGTTCTACATTCAAAACATCAAGAAGAAAACCATGGAAACCTTCCATGAGTTTGCTACCCGGTGGAGATCTGCAGCCTCTATAGTACGGCTGCCTCTGGAGGAAGAAAAAATGAATAAGTTCTTCGTGCGAGCCCAGGACCCATAATATCATGAATGGTTGATGGTGATAGAAAACCACAAATTCTCTAACATCATTAAGTTGGGGGAAAAGAATTGAAGAAGATATCAAGAGTTGCATGGTTACAGATTTAGAAGCTTTACAGGCCACTAATAAAGCTTTACAGTCTGGAGGTATCTCGAAGAAGAAGGATGTGGGTGTCGTGATAGTAGCCCAAGGGCCAAAGTCTCCACTCACCTATCAAAAAACCCCACTAGCATATCATCCCCCATCCCCGAAATACCATTATCCTCCTACCACTCAACATACCTATAATACCCAGCCAACATACTATCACTCACCCCTACCTGCCCGACGTTACTCAAATCCCACGAGCCAATGTTGATCACAGACCTACTAGGCAATACACCCCTCTTGCGGAACTAATAACCCAATTGTGTGAAAGCTGCCGATTACATCATCCCTATCCCCGCACCCGCAACCAAAAAATGAACTCAGTGGATCAACCCCAACAAAACCTATTCCTATCACTCCGGTATGAAAGGGCACACCATTGAGGAATGTTGCATGTTCAAGGATAAGATTCAAACACTGGCTGCTACTAAAGTAATATAGTTGAAGGAGTCTGCACCCAATTTTCGCGGCAACCCCCTTCCCGGCAATAGGGGTGAAGGTTTAAACATGATTGGGGCTGATGAGGAATAGGACCAGGAAGGGTCCTTTGGTCTTATTCAGAAAGGAGACACTATTGTGGCATCCACTAAAATGCCCTCACCAGTTGTGGTGCATGCCAAGCCACCATTTGAAGTCGAAATGGCTATACCTAGGCCATCATTCACTGTGATGGTAGCTCAATCACCGACTTACCAACCTAAGCTGTTCCATGGGACTATGTGGCTAAAGCCAGAAGAAAGGGAAAGGCTAAGGCAGAAAAAGAGGTGCCGCTCAAGGATCCTTTAATAGGGAGAGTGTACTCCCCGAAGAATCATGCCCAAGGAGGGATAAGCAAAGAGATAGCACCGAAACAACCTGTTGTGGAAGCAGGTACTGATGACTTGTGGAGAAAGATACAGCCAAATAATATTCTATCGTTGATCATCTAAACAAAACCCCTGCCTATATATCCATTCTATCATTGCTATAAAATTTAGACGCGCATAAGAATGCCTTGATGAAGGTATTAAGTTATGCTTATGTGCCTGCTGGCATCACCAGCGGAGAGATGGAAAACATGGTGGCAAATACTGGAAATACACAAGATCACTTACTATGAAGATGAGTTTCCATCGGAAGGTTTGATCCACAACCGAGCATTGCACATCACTGTACAAAATGAAAACAAGTTCATCGCTCGGGTCTTGATTCATAGAGGTTCGAGTCTGAATTTATGCCCTCTAGATACTTTGAGAAGGTTGAGTATAGGTATACCTTAAATAAGTCAAGGGAACATGAGAGTGAAGGCATTTGATGGATTACATGGAGCCACAATTGGAGAAATTGATTTAAGATTGAAGATAGGTCTGATTGTGTTCGATGTTTGAGTTTCAGGTTCTAAACATATCTACCAGTTACAATCAGCTGCTGGCACGACCATGGATATACATGGCTGGGGAAGATCCTTCTACTTTACACCAGGCTGTGAAGTTCAAGTGGAATCATTAGGAGGTGGTCGTTCATAGAGATGGAAACAATCCTATTTACTACCATCCTGACTGTCCAACAGTTGAAGGGAAGAGGAAGCTAGGATGACTGACGTTCCACAACATGGAACGGGTAAACATTGTTGAGATGGGATGATTGTGGAGTGACAAAGTGTTGAGCATGTTGCTTAGGCTAGGATACGAACGAGGTCGAGGCCTCGGCCCGAAGCTTCAGAGGATAACTGAACCAATACTGCCACGGACTCAGGGTTGATCGTCCTAACATGGATAGCCCAGAAACTAAGGCACTATTTTTGTGCATACACCACATACCTCATATCAAGAATTGATCCCCTAATGTATATTTTCCAGCAACATATGCTTACTGGCAAGTTGGCAAAGTGGCAGATACTGCTAAGTGAGTTCGACATCGTTTCTGTGACCCAGAAGTCAATCAAGGGGCAAGCATTGGTCGATCACATGGGAAAAAACCATGTGGGTGAAGAATACGACCATTGAAGACGTATTTTCCCAACGACGAGGTATCTTTCATATGTGAAGATATCACTGAAGCTTATGATGGTTGGAAAAAGGTTTTCAACATGGCCACAAATTTAAAAGGAGCAGGAATTGGAGCTGTCCTAGTATCGGAAACCAACCAATACTATCTGGTATGTACCAGTGTCAGACTCCTATGTACCAAGAAGAGTATGAGGTTTGCATTTTGGGACTTAGGTTGGCCATCAACATGAACATCCAGGAAATATTAATGATCGGAGATTCAGACTTGTTGATGCATAAGATAGTCGGAGAATGGGCCACCAATAATAACAAGATACTACCATACTAGCATTTTGTGCAAGGATTGATCAAGAGATTCACAAAGATAGAATTCAAGGTGCTAAGCATTCTACATCACTGATTGGGTAAATACGGTGGAGAAAGGACGATGATGGAGCAACAAGGTGCTAATCATGCTGCTGTGGTTGGGATATGAACCGGGCAAGGGCCATGGTCCTATGCTTCAAGCTATAACCGAACAAATACGACCACGTACACAGGGCATAACCTTTGGTCCCAGGTATGAACACACTGTGCAAGAATATAATCATTGTTCACCGCCATAACCGATACCACCACTACACCAGAGTGTTGCCTCAACCGATACCACCACTACACCAGACAATCCACAAGGCCGAGTGATTTGAGGTTCTGAAGAAGATGAGATCTTGGTTGGAATAAGGAACCTGTTTCTGAATAAGGATGATATGGACTGCAGTGCAATCTTGGAAGACGAGGAGGATGACCTTACTATCCAAACAGTGGGAGATGGAGCTGTTCTCAGGAACTGGACTGTTGCACCTTCCCCAGCTCACCGAGCACGTGGGTAGCTTTAGCAGAACTAGCATGACTTCATTAAAATTGTTTTTTCTATTTAAGACATTTCAGTATTTTTTTACAAATAAATATTAGAGGAATCGAGTCATATTTGACTGACAATTTTAAGTTTTAATTATTTGCGTCATTGCTTTTCGTTAATTTAAATTATTATTTTTCTACATTATTTTCACCATAATTATTACCTATCGTGTTGAATCTACAACTGTGACATGTAATGACACGACACAACATGATGAGAGTGATTTAGAAGAATGGGAAAACGATGTAATACCTAAGGAAATCATCGAGGAAGTGGAGGATTTTTAGAACAAACTAAAGTCCAATCTACAAGAAACTAAGGCAGTTGATTTAGGGGATTCCGAAAACGGTCAAAGAAACTCGCACTAGCATTCACCTATCACCGTCAGACAGGGAAGAGTATATCCAATTTCTGAAGGAATATGAGGACATTTTTGCATGGTCCTATGATGATATGACAGGACTGAGCACATCTATAGTGGCTCAAAAGCTATCCTACCAACTCAATGGGTCCACCGGTAAATAAAAAACTTAGGAAATTCAAGCCGAACATGAGTTTGAAAATAAAAGAGGAGGTCACCAAGAAAATCAAAGCCATGGTTCTTCGAGTGGTCGAGTACCCAGCAAGGTTAGCCAATATTGTGCCGGTACCGAAGAAAGATGGAAAGGTCAAGGTGTATGTTGACTATCGATATCCGAATAGAGCAAGTCATAAAGAAGATTTTTCGCTTCCTAACATACACATATTGATCGATAAATGCACCAAACATGAACTCCAATCCTCTGTTGATTTTTTTGCAAGCTACCACCAGATTTGGATGGACGATGAAGATGCGGAAAGACAACCTTCATTACACCATGGGGAGTATACTACTACAAGATGATGTTGTTTGGTCTGAAGAACGCCAGGGCAACCAACATGAGGGCCATGACCAGTCTCTTTCATGTCACGATACACAGGTAAATAGAGGTATACGTGGATGATGTCATCATCATGTATAAGAAGAGCCCAGATCACATAGCAGACTTGAGAATGTATTTCATCCGACTAAGAAAGTACAGTATGAAGCTGAATCCTGCAAAATATGCTTTCGGAGTCCCTGCCGGGATGTTGCTAGGATTTTTCGTCAGTCACCGCGGCATTGAATTTGACCCATCAAAGATCAAAGCCATTAAGGATTTGTAGCTGTCAAAAAGCAAAAAGGACATAACGAGTTTCTTGGGCCGTCTAAACTACATCAGCTGTTTTATAGCACAGTCGACGGTAATATGTGAACCAATCTTCAAGATGCTGAGGAAGGATGCTGCAACAAGTTGGACAGGGGAGTGTTAAAAAGACTTCGACAAAATCAAGGAAAATCTATCTAAACTTCTTATGCTGGTCCCACCAGAACCCTGGAGACCTTTACTACTGTACATGTCCGTGTTGGATTGAGCCTTTGGTTGCGTCTTGGGGCAACGTGATGAGACCGAAAAGAAAGAGCAAGCAATATACTATCAGAGTAAGAAGTGCATGCCTTACGAAGCTTGATATTCTCGACTGGAACGTATCTGTTGTGCCCTGACATGGATAGCCCAAAAGTTGAGGTATTATTTCTATGCATATACCACATAGCTCATATCGAGAATGGACCGCTTAAAGTATATTTTCCTGAAACCTATGCATACTGGAAAATTGGCAAAGTGGCAAATACTGCTAAGATGAGTTCGACATTGTCTATGTGATGCAGAAGGCAGTCAAGGGGCGAGCATTGGCCGATCACCCGGTAGAGAACTCTGTGGGTGGATAATACGAACCATTGAAGACATATTTTGTCAACGAAGAAGTATCTTTCATATGAGATGATGTTACATAAGCTCATGATGGTTGTAGAATGTTCTTCGACGGAGCCTCAATCTTCAAAGGAGTGGGCATCAGTGCTGTCTTGGTATCAAAACTAGTCAACATTATCCGGTATCCACCAAACTTAGGTTCCCATGCACCAATAATATGGCAGAATATGAGGCTTGCATTCCGGGACTCAAATTGGCCAACGCCATGAATATCCAAGAATTACTAGTAATCGGAGATTCAGACTTGCTAATACATTTGGTACTTGGTGAATAGGCTACCAAGAATACCAAAATACTGCCATAACTACGCTTTGTGCAGGATTTTCTCAAGAGGTTCACAAAGAAAGAGTTCAAATATATTCCCAGAATTCAGAACAAGTTCGTAGATGTATTGGCCACCATATCTTCCATGATACAATATCCAGACAATAAGTATATCGACCCCATCCAAAGAAATCAAAAAGCAAGCCAACTTACCATCCTCATGTTGAAGAAGAAGCTGATGGGAACCCATGGTTTCACAACATCAAAGAATATCTGGAAAAAGGAGAAAACCCGGGAGGTGCGACACATACCCAAAAGCGCATGTTATGAAGGATGGCTAACCATTTTTTTCATAGTTGAGGAATTCTGCACAGAAGGACTCCCCACTTGGGATTGCTAAGATGCGTCAATGCCAAGGAAGCATCAAGGTTGCTCGAAGAGATACACGCCAAAACCTGCGGACCTTACATGAATGGGTTCAATCTAGCCACGAAGATATTAAGGACAAGATATTTTTGGATGACCATGGAAACCGACTGCATCAAGTGCTTACAGAAGTACCAAAGTCAGGTGCATGGTGATATGATATGAGTGCCTCCCAATGAACTCAAAGCGACAAGCTCACCTTGTTCTTTCTCTGATTGGGGCATGGATGTCACTGGACCAATCTAGCCTGCTGCTTCCAACGGGCACTGCTAATCTTGGTAGCCATAAATTACTTCACATAATGGGTCGAAGCCGCCTCCTACTAAGCTGCGACAAAGAAGGTCATAGCAGATTTTGTCTAGGACCGTATTATCTGTCAGTTCGGGGTGCCTGAATCAATCATTACTGACAATGCCGCCAATCTCAACAGTGATATGATGAAAGCCATGTGTGAAACATTCAGGATCAAACACTAGAACCCTACGCCATATAGGCCACAAATGAATTGCACCATAGAAGACGCCGACAATAATATTAAGAAGATACTAAGGAAGATGGTGGACAATTACAAGCAGTGGCATGAGAAGCTACCGTTAGCTCTACTCGAATAACGCACCACGTTTCGGACATCAACTTGAGCAACTCCTGGTTTATTAGTCTACGGTACTGAAGTCTTTATGCCCGCTAATGTTGAAATTCCTTCCTTGAGAATCATATAGGAGGTTGAGCTTAGTGATGCATAATGGGTTGAGATCATGTATGAAAAATTGGCTCTCATAGATAGTAAAAGGATGAACATAGTGTGTCACGGTCAACTCTACCAGAACAGAATGGCAAGGGCTTTCAACAAAAAGATCAGAACAAGGTAATTCATACTGGGGAATTTGGTGCTGAAGCGGATTTTTGAAAATTAGGATGAAGCAAAAGGGAAATTCTCACCTAACTGGCTTGGGCCTTACATGGTTCCTCAAGTGCTGACAGGAGGAGCGCTCATACTAGTAGAAAATGGATGGAGAAAAATGGCCAAATCCTATCAATTCGGCAGTCGTGAAGAGATACTATGTTTGAGATCGTATGTCCACTTTCTTTGATGTAATATGGACTATGCTTGACCTTATTCACATTTAAGAGGGGATACGTAGGCAGCGATGTGGATTCGGTCACATTATAATAAAATCTTCATTCCCTTCCATGGTCGGAAACTGGGGCAAGATTTCAAGATTCATCAATCTCACTACGTCAAGGATCGCCAATAAGATTATCGCTGGAAGTATACATCAAAACTGGGGTAGAAATTTGAGTGAGTCCTCAAAATTCCAGGATAAGGATGTTGCAGTGTCTCAAAGAACCTATGATTCGACCAAATTATTTATTTTTGTGCATTATCTTCTAAACAACTGAACTTCTTACAAATAATTTATCGTAACTGCATATTTTAGAAAACTTCATTTCGATAATAGCAAAATGCTACCCAGGGTGACTCGAGCACGAAGCGTCAAGACAGAGGAAAGGCGAAACGAGGAATCGAAAGCACGAAACAACCTTCCCCCAACTTACAAGTTTTCTTTAGATGCAGGCATATTAGATACAACATTATTAGATGTATCCGCAAGGGATGCACGACAAAAGATTGCTATCCCCACATTGATAGATGCTACCAAGCCTAAATACGTTAAGCTAACTGTAAGGCTCTGCAAAATTTCATCGATAACCCGAGGTTTTGGGGTTGCTTAATGCGTCTAGGAGTTGAAGGAAAACGTTTTCAGAATATGGAAGTTCTACGGTCCACCGTGCGACTGCAGAACCAGTTTGCGGACCGCAGATCAGCCCCGGAATGAAGCAGAAAGTTTTCCAATTTTGAGGGCCATTATGTGGCCCATTATGCGGGCCGTAGATCCCATCACAGATCCCGCATGAGAAATTTTTGAAGGAGGATCTATGGTCCATTATGTGACCGCAGACCTGTTGCAGAATGAAGCAGAAACGCCGAAATCTTGAGGGCCATTATGCTGTCCATTTTGCGGACTGCAAAAGTTTACGCTGTCACATATGTGACCGCATAATTGCATCGGGGTTTTATGTTTTTCTAAATTTATGATCCGACCCTAATTCGATATATAATCGTTGAAAACCATTTGTATGCTAAAAACCTGATATTTAGAGATAGGGGAGCGGTCTAGAGTGAGAGGAGAAGTTCCTAAGGTTATTTTTCATCAATGATTGCTCAAAGTTGATGAATTCCGAAGAAAAGCCACAAGGTCTTCATCCAAGAGGTAAGGCTCCATACGCTAGTCTTCAGTTTCAAGTTTTGGTAGAAGGTAGATAAAGGGGTGGAGTGTAATTCTTAGGTGTGGGGGTGTTATCTATGCATGCATGTACCAACAAAGTTGTAGGAAGGTTGTTGAGCTAGTAAAGGGTAGATATTGGGTTGGTGATGAGGGAATCCATCATAGGAGGACCTTGAAACCTTAATGTACACCTAGTGTTTGATGAAATGCTCAAATGAGCTGGAACTATGAACTCCTTCCTAATTTGTGTCCAATTTTGCTATATCTCTAAATAGATCGAAGTGGCTAAGATTTAAGGAACATTGTAGTAGTTTAAGGAAATCTCACGGTGAGGTATTTTGGCCAAACTTCTCTCTTACAATTGAACCACACAGTATCCTTGTAAGTCCCGAGTTATTTATTATAAGTTGATTTTTCCGAATAAACCTCGTGCCAAAAGATATATGTTCAATATGTATTCCAATGTTCTTATTATGCTATATTCTTTTTGAAAATGTGCTTGAAGCATGGGTTTCATATCTAATTGTTATAACTTCAAGTCTTGATTCAAGTGAAAGCTATTATGCCAAATCGTGTAAGAAATCTCAATGTGCTTAACATTCTTATTTGATCATATGTGGACTTAAAGTCTTGAATAGAAATTCTTTGTTATTGATGATCCATGATGATGTATGGAGATGATAGAGATGAACATGAAACATGAAATACGGCCAATGTGCCAAGAGTGACATTGTGTTATGGACATTGGTGCCTATGAACTGAGTGATATATAAAAGCTAATGAAATGAGTAGGCAATCTTTTAAATAAATAAACACCCTGGGAATATCGTTTTCCACCAAGGAAGGGTAGGTTGAAATAACCTAAATATGAAACTACACGTGCCGGTGTAGGAGTCAATTGTGATTGTACCCTTTCATAGGGATAAGATTGATGAGATGAGAATATTCTCCTTTATTGGGATGAGATGATTGCCAGAAAAAGGTGATGTTGATCTATATGGCATTGTGGTGAGACGGCCTAGCCGGTCGAGTCATGATCAGATGCCATGCCGCACACATGGTGGTGATTGTGCTTGAGATTATGATTGAAACGACGATTGAGACTGAGATAATTACGGTGATTATGGTTGATGTCTTTGGGTGAGCCGCCCTAGCCGATGTAGCCATGATCGGACTCCATGCTAAAATCACGGTGGTATATCTATGCTAAGATATCCCAACATAAAATATGGAAATTTACTTGAAAACTTGTCGTGCTCCTAACTTGATGTTGTGGTATTGTTTGAGGCTCTCATTGATTTTATGATTGTCCTCCCTTGGTGTTGTCATTCGTTCTATTGAGAGGGCGTTTAATCATTCATACTAGTAC
This sequence comes from Nicotiana obtusifolia, assembly GCA_002018475.1. Taxonomy (NCBI): domain Eukaryota; kingdom Viridiplantae; phylum Streptophyta; class Magnoliopsida; order Solanales; family Solanaceae; genus Nicotiana; species Nicotiana obtusifolia. Next base: position 31,122 of record MCJB01048554.1, read on the forward strand.
TATTCCATATGTACTAACGTCCCTTTTGCCAGGGGCACTGCATCTTTGATGGATGCAGGTGGTTCCACAGCAAGCGACTTTGATCATTGATAGCGGTACACCCTCTTCTCAGCTGACTTGGTGAGCCCCACTTCATATCGGGGTTGTATATCTTTTGTTCCTTGTGTATTATGTTTTGAGGTAAAGTCGGGGCCTTGTTGGCAGCATAATCATTGTATTTTTCACAAATTAATCAAGCATTAGTTTTTAAATTAATCACATAATATTAACATTATTTAATTACAAACATATTTACTATTTTATGCTCATTAATATATTTCTTAAATAGGTTCTATAATTAATTTGATAAACTACTCTCTAATTTCTAGTTGATAATATTATTATGTTAAAAATTAAAAATTAGTGTTACAATGTGGAAAATAAAGTATTTTGTATTTATATAAATAATTAATTTAAAATAATAAATAGTATATAATAATTATAAATTATATCACATTTTAATTGAAATTGTTAAGTTTATTTAAATTAAAATTTAAAAGGGATTAACATACCAAAAGGCCACAATTGCAATTCTCAAGTCAAATACAAAATGGCCATTTCTTAAATCATTTTGGCCCAATGCATCAGCCCAGTTTGAAAATACACCCAACCCAAACACCCATATCTTTTCACCTTGGCGACGCAAGTCACTCGATTCACACCAATCAATGCTTGCCACATCACCCGTCTACTATCCTCACATAGGAAACACAAATGATCTGAGTCGTTGATCCAAACCATCGACGGCCCATGATTATTCCCATTTTCACTATTGATTTAGACCCATTACCAGATATTATCTCCACTGCTGGATCACACAAATCCAACGGTACCTGTGTTTTCCCAAATTAATTTCTTTAAACGTAGAAAGCCTCGATTTATCTGGGTTGTTGATCAAATGAAATATTCCATCTTGCAAACATAAACAAAGAGACCAACCCCCAATTACCCAAATCCTAAATTATTTCGTCTTTGAACTCGCGCCTCTCTTTCCCCTTCCTCTCTCTTTTCTCTCAGCCTCACAAGCCAAGTCAATCACCAGGCCATGCACAAATACGTGCAAGGTCACGAGTTCATCAGATATTCATCTGTTTTGCCTTCCCAAGTCGTCATTCCCGCTGAATTTTCTTCTCTCATCATCAGAGACGTAAACCCCCAAATCCGAACCCTAACCTTGATAGATGAAACCTCAAATCGCCATTGTTCCTTCAAATCCGTGGCATGCATGGCCATTCGTTTTTCTCCTGTATCTTACAACTCTTCACTCTTTCAATTTTCTCCATTCGATTTCAAAGTCCTAATCAAGAAGGTCAGGCTAAAAGAGTGAAATTTCAACTCACCAGATTTCTATCTTCGTCTCTTCAAATAAAAGCAAGTCTGAAACGTTAGCTGACTTCCATATTGGTGTTCGACACCTAGAGGTCAAATGCAATGACCTCTGCGTACTAAGGTTCTGACCAGCGGTCTCTCATGCTTCAACAATAGATCCCTCCTCTCAGTTATAATCGACTCTACTTTTCCCCTTTGTTCCTTTCTGATTTTCACTCGATTCGCTATCATCACCTACCATGCATCACTCTCCACAACTGATTTTGAATTTGTGAAACCCTAGAGCCTTAAATGGCACTATAAAAGGGACCTTTAATGTTCTCACCAAACAGAGACACGAAAACACGAACATTACGACCTAACACCAAAATCATCTAAGAGCAATTTCGAGTTCAAAAAGGCTAGATTTCCTTGATATTTCTTTTCCTTTTCGTTTTTGAATATTGTCGCTGTTTCGAACATGAAGTTTTTGGGATCTTAAGCAACTTAGAGAGCCTTCGTTTGGCCTGCTGCCCTCGGAAAGTTCAGCACATCCCTCATCTTTCTCTTTTGTTCATCTCCGTTGAATGCTATAAATCTGTTACTTATCTTCTGAGAATGACAGTTGTTTGTGGTGTTTATGATTAATATGAGAAGGCTTATGTTATGATAGTATAATATCAGCTTGTGATTATTTGTCCTGTCTTTCGAGTCTTTAATTGATGACTGATCAAGTCATTGACTGATAGTTGATGATTTTCCTTTTTTTGTTCTAACAGTCTACATGTTTAAGCTGTAATGTGTCTCGAATGATTATTTACACATACCTAAATTCCACAACCTTTCATTGATGATTATGTAGAGATCTTTCCCTTTTACATATTTTTCCCCCTGTATTCTATTAGTCTTATAGTCGACTCAATTGTTGGATTACGAGGACTGAGATGACTCTGAAGGTTCCCAAGTTGACTAGTGTTTGTTCAGTTGTCTCATGGTTGGTTAAAACCTTCAATTATATATTCCAATCAAAACTTACTTTGTATAGTACTTCCCTGCCTTTAATATCTTTGAATTATTGTTGGTTCTTGTGAAGCTTACATGCATCTACAATTAAGTTATCCTCCATAAAAAGTAGGACTTAGTTATTCTTTATTAATCAAGTGAAAACTTTTAAAAACTGAGGCATGACTACTTCATACGTAGATACTAAATTGGATCCATGCTTAAGTTAATGTTTTTTCAATGCAATGCTTCCCTTTTACAAGTAACTCCCTTTTTCCGTGACATCTTTAACTTGATCTTTAATGTGCAACGTTCCCATGTCTATATGAAGTTATAAGTTCACTTGCTATTTTCATGTAACTAACTGGATATTGTATGTTCCAATTTGGTTCCTGATTTCATGCTTTGTCCAGAACCACCTCAGTCCTTTCTCTTGGGAACTTTGAAGCTTCGGGGTATTCATAGGGGGTGTCGACGTTTAGTAGAACTTCCTCTTTAGCCTTAATTCATTGACACATTTTGTTCTTTAGGAGTTTAATATTTAATGACAACAAAAAGTTTTCGATGTAAATTATTTTTCGTATTAACTACCACGCTAATATAATTTCTCATAGCATTTGAATATTGATAATTTCTTGTTCCAATTCATTGTCGATATAAATTTCATACATTTGAATATGTTGAGAATGTGGAATATACTTCTAATGACCTACTCTCTTTTTGGGCGTGTACACACTTTCGCCTTGCTGAGTTCCTAAGGAACTCAGGCCCAAAACAGCCTTGTCGCATTTTCTGGAGGATCTAGTCAGCAATAGCCGTATCTTTCAGTTGCTGGGCCTACCATCTTGAGGCCCAACCATCAGAGTCCAGTCTTCTTTGCCTCATTTCCTTCGTTATTAGTTATTGCTTCTTTAATCTAGTTTACTGCTTTATTACTTTACCTACTGCCTTGTCGCTTTGTCATATTTTACTATCATGTATTTAACAGTCATCTATTGGATCCCATACTTTACCATCATCCTTTAATATCACCTGAAACATAGGCAAACTTTAAATAATATAGGAGAGAATTAGTTAGTAATTAATCTTCCCTCCGCTAATTATAATTTATTCATCTTATCCACTCACCTCTCTTAAAAGGTTTTTGAAGCCCATAATTTAATTTAAAAAAACGCCCCGTTTTCAGAAAGAATCGATGGTGTTACTCACAAGAGGTAAATCGGATTTTCATAAATCAGTAAGGTACTGTCACCCCAAATGAATTGTCATAGACCGCTCCTCTTAAGACTTTTGAAGGTACATTTAGTATCACTTTCTTACAAAAATCTTTTGGAATCATACAAATATATGTTCCCTAAGTTAATTATGTCCATAACTACTTTCAGAATTCTTTTTACCTTTCATAACTCTTTTTTTTCACATCTTTCTAAAGTCAGGCATCCCTTGTATATATCCCCTCTTAAATATATATAGCAAGACATGCCCTAATAGTAATTAAGCATAGGGTAAATAACTTGTTCTTAAAAATTAGTCCATGTCCTATGGAGCTACCTCAGGTAGAATTTAAGGAGTGTCTAACACCTTCCCCTTAGAAGAACAGTACCCTTACCCTTAATCTCCCCGGTTTGTGACCTATAATAAACATGACTTGGTAATTAAATAGGTACCCTAGTATACATTTAGATATTAGGTGGCGACTCTCTTTCATTAACAACAGAGAAGCCACAAGTTGAATCCTGTCTTGACTGGTGCAAAATAGGGTGCAACAACATGGCGGCTCTGCTGGGAAAACCCCTTACGTTATGACCTTAGCAAACTTAGACTAATTTGGCACCTAGATTTCTTTATACCTTGGTTTGATTATAGATAAAACTTCAATTACATGCTTACCTGCTTTATTTGCAATTATCATGCTTATTGCTGCTACACATTTGCCTTTTACTACTTTATATAAACTATTATCACATTTCTTCCAATAGAGTCACACACAATGGCACGCGAGGGTTTTCTTCCACCCCTCCAAACATTCTTTTCAAAACTCTCTAGTTTCAGAGAATGGCTTTGTGAGGTCAACTGACATAACTTCTCAAAGCCTTCAGTCCAATTCAAAAGTAGGAAACACTTACCCAAATATATTTCTTTTACCCACGTCAGAAAATGAAAATCAACCCAAACATCCCTAAAATCAGCATGCTAATAGGAGCACCACATAAGTTGAAACAGTGGTGGAAGAATATTCGTCGGGAACACGAAAATGAGGTTCGGACGCACATGGGGCATTAACCGCATTGCTAAACATTCGAGCAGACAAGGTGCTCAGTCACCTGTTGATAGAATTTTGGGATCCGGCAAAGGTGGTGTTCCAATTTGCTGACTGTGAGTTAGTCCCGACATTAGAAGAAGTCACAAGTTTCACAGAGCTGACATTCAACAGAAGAAAGCCGGTATTGCCATTTTCTATACCTGGTTGTCGGTTCTTGGATGCCTTAGGCCTTGCCACAGCAGGAGTCTCAAAAGTATCAAGGGTGGATGGGTGAGCCTCTACAAGCTGTTCTATAAATTTGGGCACCGTGAAAGCTACGAATGGTATTCGGGGAGTTTCAATATAACCAAATGATGTGGGAGAGTCTCAGACCTATCACTTTCACAATGGCACTATTGGGACTATTGGTCTTTCCGCAGCGAAGGGGCCGTATTAACATCAACTTGTTACCAGTGGTTCTAGCAACCTTCCATGGAAATCATCAATCTACTTTGGTGCCGATTGTGTTGGCTGAGATGTTGAGGGCTTTGTCCGCCTGTGCACGAGGGTATGATTTCTTAAAAGGTTGTAACTTGTTGTTTCAGATCTAGGCTACTGAACATTTCTTCCCGCGCGAGGCCACTATCGACTATTTCGTTGGCGTTAGCAATATGATCCGCAACCACAATGAAAGAATGAGACATTGGGTCTCCCCACGTGGGCAAGAATATTGGAGGGAAATGCTAACCAATCCGACGGAAGAATGGATCAATTGGAAACTCTGTTGGTTAGGCGGAAGGGCAATCTTGAGGACTCCTCAGAAATACTTCATTGTGCTGATCGGAATAGAAGGTATTCAACCTTACTCACCACTGCGGGTCCTCATAAAGTTCGAGATGATCCAAGATGTGCCTCTATGGACAAGGACAACGCTATACGAGGATGAGTACAATAGGCATATCCCAATTCCAAGGATAAGTAGGCTGCAAGAAGAGTGGAGCAACCTGGTCAGGATGCCCATGGGTCAAAACTCGTGGTGTACTCATGAGTATTACGTCTGGATTAACGAAGAAGATGAATTAGCCCGGCCAAGCCGAGAGGGTATAGCCTGGCTAGAAAACATGGTGGTTGCTTTGCAGATTTACCGTGAGATCCTGCCACATTATCTTATGACAACTTCAATGCACAGTCAGGTGGTCCCAGGATCTATTGAACACATGTTGTAACCTGCAGAAGACGATGACCGGGTAGCGGAATGCATCAAGATAGAGTGAAGCACGCCAGAAGAAGATCCTGAGGAGGAGTCTGAATTCAACAATGATGAGAAAGAGTTCGAGGAAGACCCGGATGAGGATCCGGAAGAAGAGCAAGAAGAAGATAAGGATATAGGGCACGACTTAGGGGATAGTTATTGGAGTTGGCTGATTTCCCCTCTTTCCCACTTTGCACCCTTATCCCTAGTTTTCTCTTATACTTTCCAAAAGGGCAAGTTGTCCAAGTCCCTGCAGTTCTAGGAAACGGTGATGTAATCCTTGTTCCCACTTGTATTTTTCCAAATTATCAACGAAAACTAATTTCTCGGATCTAAATGTGTCAAATCTATGCAAACTAGGCCTACCTCCGGCAATGAGAGGTCCCCGCAAATTCTAGGAAATGCGCTAGTTGCATTACACAAATTATTTGCTCTGTGTGACTTCCTACTTGTATGAATGAAGAAACTGACTCTTTTTTCTTTTCTTTTCTTTCTCCTTATTTCTCTTTTGCTTTGTTATTTTCCCCAAAAAGAAAAGAAAGTTGAGTTGTGTCGACCAAAAATGGTAGAACCACCATACAATCTAAGGTCAAAAGGAAAGATGTCAAACGCAAAAGACCCAACTGAATATACTCTGGTCATAGCTGATGGCCTGGAGTGATCGGGGGAAAAATAGAACACTAGGATGCTGAAGACGTGGCTAGGATGGCCCAGGAAATGGAGTCCTCAACCATCTCGATTCCTTTATTTGGATTCACTTCCTGACAACTTTCCTTCAACATCATGCCAAAACAACAACAGCCCAACTTCAACTCCAACTACTTAAGTCATACCTCTAGTAACCCCCGCTAACCCACCAAATCCCTCAATTCACACTCCTTATGCACCACAATACACCCAGACATCAAAAAATCCACCTATTACAACTAATGCAACTATCCCTCCTCGTGACAGAGTCACTTTCACCACTAACCAGCACATACCTGTGGCACATACCGCCACCCATGAGCGGTGTGTTCACCCTGTATATGTCATTTTTGAACCTATCTTTACAACACCTGTCACGGTCAGGGTGCCTTATGAAATTGACCAATACGTCGAGATGGAAAGAGAAGCCAGGCATTAAAAATGAGCAGCTAAAGAAGAGTTAGTATCCGAGCAGTTACAAATATTGAGAAGGCAAATGAAAAGCCTCCAAGTTACCCAGGGAAGTTAACGTTTATACCACGAGGATATGTGTGTTGATCTAGATGTGGATATGCTAGTAGGATACAAACTCCAAAGTTTGATATCTTTGATGGGACGAGGGACCCTCACACACATTTGAGGGCATATTGTGACAAGTTAGTCGAAGTGGAGAGGAACGAGAAGCTAATGATTCAATTATTGATAAGATGTTTGACGAAAGAAGCACTCACCTGGTATACTCGACATGATCCGCGAAATTGGAGAACTTGGCAAGATTTGGCGGAGGACTTCATGAATCGTTTTCCATTCAACATAGAGATCACTCCTGATCGGTCTGCAATAGTGGCCCTGCAGAAAAAACCATCTGAGTCATTTTAAGAATATGCACGATGGTGGAGGTCGGAGGCTGCAACCTCCGCCGGATGATAGTGAACTAACCAAGTATTTCATCAGAGCCCAAGAGGGAATATACTTTGAAAAGATGATGGGAATGATGGGACAGAAATTCCCTGAGCTGGTCATGATGGGAGATTTCTTAGAAGAAAGCATAAAATCTAGTAAAGTACAATCCATGGTAGCACTGCAAGCGCCTAGCAAGCCCGTCTAGTCAGGGTCAATCGGTAGCGGAAAGAAGAAGAAAGAGGAGGTCTCAGCAGTCGTCCCTTACTACCAACCCAACTCGCATCACGGAAGCACCTCTTATTCCCCAAACAACCATTCACCACCCCCCACTTACGCTCCAGTCTATAACACCCATCCATATTTCCATCTTCAACCATAATACATCCTTCTCGAGCCAATAACAACCAAAACCCATAACGACCATATGCTCCTATCCAAACCACTACTCATCAAAACCGACCTGCTTATGCACCACGCCCTTGTCCTAACTTTGAAGAGAGGGGTCCTAGAACTTATACCACGAATGCTGAGCCTATGGCCCAATTTTTTGAGAGATTGAGTCGAGCAGGATTGATACACCCAATCGAAGGAAGGGTTCCTGAACATCCCTACAAGTATTTTGATGCCACTAAAAGATGCAGGTACCATTCCAATATACCTGGGCTTGATAATGAATATTATTTTAAGTTGAAAATGAAAATGAAACCTTGATCAAGAGCGGAGCCATTCAGTGCACTCCGACACCACCCAATGTGAATCGCAATCCGCTGCCGAATCATCGAAATCAGGGAGGTAATATGATCGCATTGGACGAAGAGTATGACCTAAAGGGAACAATTGTCACATTAGGAAATGCAGAAGCCGCCAGGATCCCTCCTCAAAAGGCTTTGATTATTTCAGTACAACCGCGGCTGATAGTGACGGTTCAGACTTATCTGCAGCAACCTGCCGGTGCTACAGTAGACAAGGAAAGTCGGGAATACAAAATCATCCCATGGACGTACTAGCAAAAGGGAATGTCCAAAATGACAGACTCTACTCCTGCATATGGTATGACTAGGTCTGGGAGATGCAACACTCCAGAAGACGCTAATCGAGGAAACCAGGGGAGAGACCAAATTCAAAGAAGAAACATAATAGACCTAGAAGCCACTGAGTTTTGGAAATGAATGTCAAGCAAAGAGTATTATGTGGAGGAGGAGCTGAAGAAAACTCCAGCACAGATATCAATCATGGATCTATTAACGAGCTCCAACAATCATAAGGACGTTATGTTGAAAGTACTAGGTGGGGTAAGTGTACCAAGTAACACCACTAGTGAACTGCTGGCCGCAACAATTGGGCAAATAGTCAAAGCAAACATGATCACTTTTAGAAGAGACGAACTTCCTGTCGAAGGCGCCAGTCAGAAGAAGGCTCTTCACATTACTATTAATTGCGGGGACAAAGAGGTGTGCCCGGTGTTGGTCGACGGCAGATTAGGAGTCAATGGTTATCTGCTCTCCACTCTATAGGAGTTGGAAATTCATTTGAGGTAAGTTAAGGAAAGCCGCGTAAGGGTGAGAGGCTTTGATGGTTCGCAAAAGGATGTTATTGGAGAAATTTATTTAGCTTTGTAGATCGGGCCGGTCGATTTTCCAGTGTTGTTTCAAGCAATGGACATCTCCTCTTCCTACAACATGCTGGTAGGCAGGCCATGGATACACATGGCAGGGGCCGTGCCATCCACTTTACAACAATACATGAAATTTGAGTGGGGATGTTAGGAGATCGTGGTTCACGGTGAGTGGGGTCACTCTGCCTATTTGGGGTATGATGTTCCATTCATTGAAGGGCTAGAAGGAGTTGCCTTCCATGCAGTGGAAATCATGCAGACGGCCGAGATGGAGAAGACATAATAAAACATAGGAATGTTGTCGCTGTATAGGTCCAAGATGGCTATGAGGGAGATGATGAAATATGAATACATGCCAGGAATAGGGTTGGGAGCCAAATCAGATGGAATAACAAAGCCAATTGAGCATAATAGGCAAATAGGAAGGGCTGGCATAGGATATCAGCCTTCGAAAAAAAAAACTCGCATTGTTAGCTGCAGGAAAAAGCTTTTTCTGCCATAACATGTTGCAAGTCCAAGACAGATTTCAGTACCCGAAGATGATATCATCAACGTTGTAGGAAAGTTGTTCGAGGAATATAATTGAAGAATGTTGTGAAGGGACTGACATCAAGACACCGACTATCAGGGATGCTAAACCAGGGAAGGGCTGTAGAATTGAACCGACAGTCCATCTTTGGTTCGCCAAGAGTCTAGGTAGTATGGAACTGTAAAATTTTTCTTTTGAAAAGCACACGGTCAATTGAGGCTTGTACCGTGTCTGTACTCTTTTGTTATTTGCCTCTTGAGAACGCTTAAGATGTTCCACTTTTAATGAAATAAAAGAATTATTTTCTCAAATATTGCAACATTATTTACCGCTTTATTTACACTTAAGACACTCCCCTTTATTTACGCTTAAGACGATCCTTTTTTTGATAAAGGAAGTAGTGACCGAATAGATAGAAGCAAATGTGGTAAGGGTCACCAACTACCCAAGCTGGTTAGCAAACATCATCCTAGTACCTAACACAGACGGAAAGATCAGAATATGTGTGGACTACCGAGACCTTAACAAAGCTAGTCCAAAATATGATTTCCCTCTGCCAAATATCCACATCCTCATCGACAACCACACGAAGAACGAACTACATTCGTTTGTGGATTTCTTCGTTGGGTACCATCAAATCTTAATGCACGAGGAAGATGTAGAGAAGACAACTTTCACCATATATTGGGGAATCTATTGTCATAGAGTTATGTCGTTCGCCCTGAAGAACAACGGCGCCACGTACATGAGGGCCATGACGACCCTCTTTCACAACATGATTCATAAGGAAATTGAAGTGTATGTGGATGACATCATCATAAAGTCCGGAAAGATATCAGAGCACTTGGACGACTTGAGGAAATTTTTCGAACGCCTGCGAAGGTACAGTTTGAAGTTGAACACAGTAAAGTGCTCGTTTGGAGTCCCTGTTAGAAAACTATTGGGCTTCATTATAAGCAGGAAAGGGATAGAACTGGACCCATAAAAGATCAAGGCTACTCAGGAATTACCGCCACCAAAGAGCAAGAAAGGAGTCATGAGTTTCTTGGGTGGATCGAATTATATCAGTCGTTTCATAGTCCAGTCCACGGTAATCTACGAACCCATTTTCAAACTGTTGAAGAAAGATACCAACACAAAATGGCCAGAAAAGTGCCAGAAAGCCTTCGATAGAATCAAAGAGTATGTCTCAAACCCGCCAGTGTTGGTGTAAGGCCCCGCAAAATTCACCTAGAACCCAAGGTTTTGTGGTGCCGAGGTAAGCTAATGTGTTTGAGGATTGTAGTCGGCGAGCAAGCTCGTCACATTACAAACTTTTGGGGTTGCTCAGTGTGTCGAGGTGTTGAAGGAATTTTTTTGCATAACCTAGTAGTTTTGCTGTCCACTATGCGATCACAGAACCAGTTTGCGGGCCGCAGATCGGCCGCGGAATGAAGCAGAAAGATTTCCCAATTGTGAGGTCCATTATGTGGCCACATAATCGTTAAACGAGCCACAGATCCCGTCATATATCCGGCATGAGAAATTTCAGAACGGGATTCTACGGTCCATTATACGACTGCATAATTGGTCTGCGGAGCGTAGACCTATCCAAGAGTGAAGCAGAAACGCCCAGTTCTGAAGGGCATTATGCAGTCTATTTTGCTGACTGGAGAATTGTTATGCAGTCGCATATGCCACCGTAGAATCGCATCGGGGCTTCATTTTTTCTAATTTTGTTACCCGACCCTATTTCTGTATATAGTTGTTGAAAACCGTTTGTAAGGTAAAAACCTGATATTTAGAGAGAGGAGAGTAGCCTAGAGTGAGAGAGGAAGTTTGATGCAAATAAATTTGATCAATTTTTATCAATGTCATCTACAAACAAGATAAGAAAAGGCGTTGGTTAGCCTTGGAGAAGAGCCAAGCGTCCATAAATCTTACTATGGACGAATCTTGTGTTGAAGATGTACATTTGTGTTTATGTTATATTATCGTGTAGTTATTGAAGACATTAATTCTTATTTGTTTGGTCCTGCGTGACTATTCTTTAAATTAGCCAAATTGTGGCCATTTTGTTAATTAGTTGTTTCCTAGTTGATTTAGGTTAACTAGTTATTCTTTTCCTAGTTGATTTAGGTAAAGACTCATTCTATATAAGCCTAAACACTTCATTATTTTGATACCTTTTTGACATTATTTTCAATCAAAAAATGGCAGCAACATTGCTCCCAAAATCGTGTGAATTAACTTGTCCAATTTTGGTGTGATTCAAAATTGAACTTGTTCCTTTGTTTGATCGAACAGTTTGCAAGACCATCGTTGTCTTGAGGGTTGTTCGTATAGTATAGGTACTCCGTGACTTCATCAAGAAGGTAAGTAGACTAGTTCCTACTTGTTGTCTTGATAGTTCATTGAGCGTCTTGCTTCTATCTTTTATTTTCTTATTTCCGCGTTTAATATTGCATCAGTTGGTATCAGAGCTTGGAAAGGGGTTGTTCTTACAATCCCAATCCTGTTCTTCGTGCCTTAGTTTAGGTTCTATCTTTAATTTCGTTTTTGATTTATACAAAAAAAAAAAGTGAAAAAAAAAAGAGAAGAAAGAAAAACCGAAAATTGTTGTTGGTTGAAGTCGTTAAATTATCTAGGGATTGAAGTCTTGAAGATAAATTGCTAAAGAAACGTTCTTGAACCGATTCGTGAAGTTCTTGTTCGTTAGAAACCGATAATCTTGAAATGTTGAAATGTTGAAATTCTTGAAGGTGCACGATTGAATCTTGAAAATCTTGAAGTTCTCGGAATTAAAATTGAAGTTCTTGAAGAGTTTTACGTTGTTCTTGAAGAGGTTCTTGAATCCTCAAACGTTCCTAACGAGATTTGATCAAATTCTTGAAGTTCTTGAACTTTAATTTGTTGTTCTTGAAAGATTTTTGTTGAAAAACGTGGGAGAGGGGCTAAAAAGTGTTAGGGAGGCCGAATTTGAGGAGGAGAATAGAAAACTCTAATTCTAGTCCAAGAAGGAAACAACTCCCAATCCAAAAGGGATAAGTTTCAAGGAGTTGAAATTCTATTTGGACAAGGAGAGGAGGGGCTAATTTGTGTTGGAAAAGGAAGGGGGGGACCCAAAATCCTAAGGACTAAGGAGAAAGGATTGGTCTTCTCCAAACTAAAGTGGGAAAGCTTTTAAAATTTCCTTATCTCTTCAATTTCGAAATTGTTCTTAATTTCACTACTTCTAATTAGTAATTCTTAGGTAATTTCCCTACTTAAGTAATTACTAATCTTTGAGCTTGTAGGACCTCGTGCTAAAACTCAGAATTTTCATTTTCGTAGATAATTCTTGGCTTCTTGTGCTCACTTAAAAAGCTGTCCGCCTATCGAGTCGCATAACTTCACTCACCCTGAAGAAAACTATTGATCTTGTGAACTTGAAGGGTCGCTAAGGAACTTGGTCAATTAGAGGAACCCAATTTGAAGACAAGTGTGAAATCCTACCCAAAAATTTGAGTGAACCCGAGATTCATTCACAAAGTGAGAGAGAGAATTTTAACTAACCTTAACAGATTCTCTAGTCTTATTTCTTTTGCAGGTACATGGCTACGAAAGGAGAAAAGGTTGTGACCAATATTACTTTAGCCGAGCTATGGGCTGAAGTAAAGGCACTTAGTATCCGAGTGGAGAACCTTGAAAGAACTACTTTTACTTGGAAGAACACTGGGGAAGGAACTAGTGATGGTTCTACCTTAAGACATGAACATGATTGTACTGTTTGTGAGGTAGAGAGTGACGAGGAGATTGAGGAAGATAAGGGAGCTGATTTGATCGAGTGTGACGATGAAGTTTCTACTAACATTCACCCCTTGCCTAGTGTTGTTAGTGATGTTTTGCAGGAATACAGGGACATGTTTCCCGAGGAGATGCCGAGTGGACTACCTCCATTGATTGACTTTGTTCCGGGGTCACAAATTCCGAACAAACCCGCATATCAAAGCAATCCACAGGATACTAAGGAGTTGCAACGACAAGTGGATGAGCTATTGAGTAAGGGGCTAGTTCGAGAGAGTCTAAGTCCGTGTGCCGTACCCATGATCTTGGTTCCAAATAAAGACGGCACCTGGAGGATGTGTGTTGATTGCCAAGCCATCAACAAGATAACGGTAAAGTATCGTCTTCCTACCCCTAGGTTAAATGACATGCTAGATGAGTTATGTGGTTCAAGTGTGTTTTCTAAGATTGATCTTAGGTCCGGTTACCACCAAATCCGTATGAAACCTGGTGATGAGTGGAAAACTGCATTCAAGACCAAGTTTGGTCTATATGAATGGTTGGTGATGCCTTTTGGTCTCTCCAACGCACCTAGTACGTTCATGCGATTAATGAATCATGTGCTTAAACCGTTTCTTAATAAGTTTGTGGTTGTCTACTTTGATGATATCCTGATTTATAGTAGAAGTTTAGATGACCATGTTGATCACCTAAGGCAAGTGTTTGAAGTATTAAGAGCTGAAAAGTTATATGTTAATTGCAAGAAGTGTGCCTTTTGTGTAGAGAAAGTTGTATTTCTAGGATTTGTTGTAAGTGTTAATGGTGTTGAAGTAGATGCATCTAAGGTAGAAGCTATTAGGGACTGGCCTACTCCTACTACTGTTTCACATGTTAGAAGTTTCCATGGACTAGCTAGTTTTTACAGACGCTTTGTTAAAGACTTTAGCACCATAGCAGCACCGCTCACAGAGTTGGTGAGAAAAGACACGCCTTTTGTGTGGGGGGAGCCGCAAGAGGGTGCCTTCCAAGAATTGAAACGTAGGCTTAGTTCTGCCCCGTTGTTACAATTACCTGATTTTAGTAAGGCATTTGAAATTGAGTGTGACGCCTCGGGGGTGGGAATTGGAGGTGTTTTTATGCAATATGGGAAGCCTATTGCCTATTTTAGTGAGAAGTTGAAGGGGCTGCCTTGAATTACTCTACGTACGACAAAGAGTTGTATGCCCTCGTGAGAGCTTTAGCTTATTGGCAACATTACCTATGGGCTAAGGAATTCGTAATTAGGAGTGATCATGAGTCACTCAAACATCTTAGGGGTCAAGAGAAACTAAATAAATGACATGCCAAGTGGGTAGAGTTCATTGAGAGTTTCCCTTACGTGATTCATTACTAGAAGAGAAAGGACAATGTAGTAGCTGACGCACTATCTAGGAAGTTTGCTTTGGCTATCATGTTAGCATCTAGATTGATGGGTTTTGAGAGTATTAAGTATATGTATGAGCATGACCCTAAACTTAAGAGTGTGTGTGATGCCATAACTAGTGGGCAGCAGATTGAGAAGTATCAATGCATGATGGCTACCTTTTTAAGAAGGGGAGAGTTTGTATACCCGAGTCCTCGTGGCGAGAGTTGTTGGTGCGTGAGGCTCATTGTGGGGGCTTTATGGGACACTTTGGGGTAGACAAGACTGTAGCTATATTAGGGGAGTAGTTCCATTGGCCTAAGATGAGGCGAGATGTCGAAAGAATATGTGGGGCGTGTTTTGAGTGTAAAAGAGCTAAGTCTAGGTCTAATAATCATGGTTTGTATACTCCCTTACCCGTTCCTACTAGTCCTTAGGTAGATATTTCGATGGATTTTGTGATGGGGCTGCCGCAATCTAGGGATGGTCATGATAGCATTTATGTGGTTATTGATAGGTTTTCTAAGATGGCTCATTTCATTCCTTGTAAAAAAATGTGATGATGCACAACATGTTGCTTCTTTGTTCATTGCTAATATGTTAAAATTGCATGGTGTGCCTCGAACTATTGTTAGTGATAGGGATTCCAAGTTTTTGACTCACTTTTGGAAGTGTTTGTGGGGTGCTCTGGGCACCAAATTGTTGTTTTCTACATCACATCATCCACAGACTGACGGTCAAACTGAGGTTGTTAATCGCACCTTGGGAGCTCTTCTTCGAGCTTTGACCAAAGGGATGTCCGGAACTTTGGCTAACCGATTACCTATTATGGAGTTTGCATATAATAGAATTGTTCGTCGCATTATTAGCATTACTCCATTGAATGTGTTTATGGTTTTAATCCTTTGNTCTTCTTCGAGCTTTGACCAAAGGGAAGTCCGGCACTTGGGCTGACCGATTACCTCTTATGGAGTTTGCATATAATAGAACTGTTCATCGCATGACTAGCATTACTCCATTTGAATGTGTTTATGGTTTTAATCCTTTGATACCACTTGATCTTGTTCCTTTGCTGAGAGATGCAGTTATTAGCGTTGACGGAGAAAACCGGGCAGCTGCGTTGCTCGAATTGCATGCTAAGGTGAGGAAAACTTTGGAGGATGCTTATGAAAAGGTAGCGGTCAAGAAGAATAAAGGAAGGAAGAAGATGGACTTAAAGAAAGGTGACTGGGTTTGGACCATTTCAAATTTCGCAGAATATCAATAACAACTCTTATGTTATGGACTTCTCTAGTAGCATTGCTTTCGGACATGACGGTGCTTTGATTTCGAGGACGAAATTCTCTCAAGAGGGAGAGAATGATGCAAATAAATTTGGTCAAGTGTTATCAATGCCATCTACAAACAAGACAAGAAAAGGCGTTGGTTAGCCTTGGAGAAGAGCCAAGCGCCCATAAATCTTACTATGGACGAATCTTGTGTTGAAGATGTACATTTGTGTTTATGTTGTATTATCGTGTAGTTATTGAAGACATTACTTCTTATTTGTTTGGTCCTGCGTGACTATTCTTTAAATTAGCCAGATTGTGGCCATTTTGTTAATTAGTTGTTTCCTAGTTGATTTAGGTTAACTAGTTATTCTTTTTCTAGTTGATTTAGGTAAAGGCTCATTCTATATAAGCCTAAACACTTCATTATTTTGATACCTTTTTGACATTATTTTCAATCAAAAAACGGCAGCAACATTGCTCCCAAAATCGTGTGAATTAACTTGTCCAATTTTGGTGTGATTCAAAATTGAACTTGTTCCTTTGTTTGATCGAACAGTTTGCAAGATCATCGTTGTCTTGAGGGTTGTTCGTATAGTATAGGTACTCCGTGACTTCATAAAGAAGGTAAGTAGACTAGTTCCTACTTGTTGTCTTGATAGTTCATTGAGCGTCTTGCTTCTATCTTTTATTTTCTTATTTCCGCGTTTAATATTGCATCAAAGTTCCTAAGGTTATTGTTCCTCAACTCTTGGTCAAAGTTAAAGAATTCAGAAGAAAAAGTCGCAAGGTCTTCATCCAAGAGGTAAGGCTCCATACCCTAGTCTTCAATTTTGTGTTTGGGGCAGAAGGCGGAAAAATGGGGAGTGTAATTCTTAGGTGTAGGGGTGTTATCTATGCATGCATGTACCAACAATGTTGTAGGAAGGTTGTTGAGCTACAAAGGATAGATATTGGATTGGGGATGAAGGAAACCACCGTAGGAGGACCTTGAAACCTTAATGAAGACCTAGTGTTTGATAAAGTGCTCAAATGAGCTGGAACTATGAAGTCCTTCCTTATTTTTGTTTAATTTTGCTATCTCTCTAAATAGATCGAAGTGGCTAAGATTTTCAGAACATTGTAGTAATTTAAGGGAAGCTCAAGGTGAGCTATGTTGGCTAAACTTCTCTCTTATAATTGAACCCCACAATATCCTTGTAAGTCCCAAGTTATTCATTATAAATTAAATATTCCGAATAAGCCTCGTGTCAAAAGATATATGTTCAATATGTATTCCAATGTTCTTGTTATGTTATATTCTATTTGAAAATAAAATGTGCTCGAAGCATGGGTTGCATATCTAAATATAACATAAAGTCGTGATTCAAGTGAAAGCTATTTTGCCAAATTGTATAGTAAATCCCTATGTGCTTAACATTCTTATTTGCTCGTATGTGGACTTAAAGTGTTGAATAGAAATTCTTTGTTCTTGATGATCCATGATGATGTATAAAGATGAAAGAGATGAACATGTAATATGAAATACGACCAACGTGCCAAGAGTGACATTATGTTATGGCCATCGGTGCCAATGAACTGAATGATGTATAAAAGATAATGAAATGAGTTGTCAATCCTTTATATAAATAAAAACCCTGGAAGTATCGTTAGTCACCGAGTGAATTGTGATTGTACCCCTTCATTGGGATGAGATTGATGTGATGAGAATATTTCTCTTTGATGGGATGAAACGATTGCTAGAAAAGGATGATGTCGTTCCACACGGCGTTGTGGTGAGACGGCCTAGCCGGTCGGGTCGTGATTGGACGCTATGCCGCACACATGGTGGTAATTGTGCTTGAGATTAGGATTGAAACAATGATTGAGACTGAGATATAATTGTGTCTGTGGTTGGTGTCTTTGAGCGAGGCGGCCTAGCTGATCGGGCCGTGATCGGATTCCGTGCTATAATGACAATAGTATATCAGTGCTAAGATCTCCCAAACTAGAATATGGAAATTTACTTGAAAACTTGTCTTGCTCCTAACTTGATGTTGGGGTATTGTTTGAGGCTCTCATTGATTTTATGATTGTCCTTCCTTGTGTTATTATTCATTCTATCAAGAGGATGTTTAGTCATTCATACTAGTACTATTCCATATGTTCAAACGTCCTTTTTGCCGGCAGCACTGCATCTTTGATGGATGCAGGTGGTTCCATACCAGGCGGCTTTGAACATTGATAGCGGTACACCCTCTTCCCAACTGACTCGGTGAGCCCCACTTCATATTAGGATCGTATATTTTTTGTTCCTTGTGTGTTATGTTTTAAGGTATAGTCGGAGCCTTGTTGCCGGCACTATACTCTTTGTATCCGTTAGAGGCTCCATAGACATAGTGTAAGTGGCATGATGGCGATGGGGAAGTCAAACTAGTAATGTTGTATTTGTATCACGCGTTCCAATTCAAACTATGAAAGTGTATGTATGTTGAACTTTATCAATGATGTAACTAATTATAAGGAATTGGTGTTGTTCACACGATCCTCCTCGTTGTCTAATAAATGAAATGGATCTCCTTTTTGTTCTTGAGTAAGTTCGGATAGAATGTATTGTACAGGCTTGCTCGGCTGAGGTATCTCGGTTGAGCGGCGATCGCGCTCCCCGAGGATGGAGCGTGATGGTTGGTCCCCCTAAACCAGGGAAGCCATTGTTGCTCTATTTGCTAGTCTTGGATAACGCCTTCGACTGTGTGTTAGGGCAGCATGACGAAACTGGGAGAAAGGAGCAGGCCATCTACTACTTAAGCAAGAAGTTCAAGCCATGCGAGGCCATTACATGTCAGCATAAACACACTTGTTATGCTCTGATTTGGATTGCTCATAAGCTAAGGCATTACATGTCAGCATACACTATGCATCTAATATCTCGGCTCGACCCGCGCAAGTACATTTTCCATAATCCAATGCCTACCGGAAAGCTAGCTAAATGGCAGATTATCCTTAGCGAATTTGACATTGTGTACATAACTTAGAAGGCTATCAAAGGACAAGCTTTAGCCGACCACCTCGCAGAAAATCCAGTGGATGGGGATTACAAATCACTTACCCTGAAGAAGTACCATCGCCGGAAAGATATTGCAGAATCATACCCTGGATAGAGAAAGTTTCAATGGATCAACAAACTTCAACGGAGTCGAAACTAGGGCAGTCATGATTCAGGAATCTGAACAGCACTATCCAGCATCGGCAAAAGATAAGATTCCCTTGCACCAATATTATGGCTGAATGCGAAGCGTGCATCCTTGGGATCAGAATGGCAGTCCACAGGAACGTCAAAGAACTTTTGGTCATACGAGATTCCAGTTTTTTGATACACCAGGTCCAAGGAGAATGGTCCACCAAAAATGTCAAAATACTTCCACACCTGCACTGCGTGAAAGAGCTATGCAAGGAGTTTACAAAGAGTGAGTTCAAGCACATCCCTAAGGTTCATAACGAGTTCGCCGATGCCTTTGCAACCCTATCATCTATGATTCAGCATCCCCATAGAACTACATCGACCCTACCGAGGTAGAGATTAGGGATCAACATGCTTGTTGCTTCCATGTAGATGAAGACCCAGATGGTAAACCATGGTATCATGACATCAAGAGATTCCTGGCAACCCAAAAATACCCCGAGAATGCTACTAATTGTCAAAAGCAAGCCCTCGGAAAGCTGGTAAACCACTTTTTCCTCATCGGGCAAATCATATACAGGAGGACCCCAGACTTAGGTTTGTTGAGATGTGTAGACACTACTGAAGCAGCCAGACTGCTAGAGGAAATACATGCAAGTACATGTAGACCCCACATGAACGGGTTCAAATTAGCCAAGAAGATTTTGTGAGCTGGATACATTTGGATGACTATTGAAAGTGACAGTATCCGCTACGTGTAGAAGTGTCACCATTGCCAGATTCAAAGGGATTTCATCCAGGTTCTACGAAATGAGCTAAACATAATAGGTTCTCCTTAAACGAACATCTTTTCATCTTGATAGCTATTGACTATTTCACCAAATGGGCTGAAGCATCTACTTACAAGGTCGTCACGAAGAAGGTAGTAGAAGATTTTATTCAAAATAACATCATATGCAGATTTGGGATACCAAAGTCTATCATCACTGAAGATGCCACTAACCTTAACAGCGACCTCATGAGAGAAATCTGCGAGAAGTTTAGAATCGTCCACCGCAATTCTACAGCCTATAGACCACAAATCAATGGGACAGTCGAGGCAGCTAACAAAAATGTCAAGAGGATTATGGGAAAGATAGTGCACAATCAAAAGACAATGGTAGGAGAAACTGCCTTACTAGGTTATCAGACTACTATGAGAATATCCATTTGGGCAACGTGGCACATGATGGTATACAGTACTGAATCTGTGATACCCGTAGAGGTTGAAATACCATCTTTAAGGGTCAATCAAGAAGAGAAATTGGATGATGCAGGATGGATACGGGTCAGGCAGGAACAACTCATGCTCATTGATGAAAAAAGAATGGATGCGGTATATCATGGTCAGCTATACAAGAAAAGGATGGCTAGTGCATTAAACAAAAGAGTGAAGCCTCGCCAATTCAGACCAGGGCAGTTGGTTCTTAAGAAAATATTTCCCCATCAACAAGAAGCCAAAGGATGTTTGCCCCAAACTGGGAATGTCCTTGCGTGGTTCACGGAGCACTGTCGGGTGGAGCTCTAATCTTGGCAGAAATGGATGGAAGAGTCTTCATAAAGCCTATCAACTCAGATGCAATCAAGAGATACTATGTTTGCAGACAAATAGAGCTAGGTTTTGATGTAACAGAACTACATTCAACCTTACTTCCCATAGAAGGATACGTAGGCAACCCACGTAGGATTCGATTTCTCTTCCTCCTTTTGCTTGTAATAGAAAAACCAAATATCACTTATTGTATGTTGCTCGGCAACTACGCCGACTTGATTTCCACAGAAAGGAATACGTAGGCAATCCTCTTTGGATTCAGTCGTCTTTTGTAATTGAACTACCTCCTGGCCTGATTCTAGTTGGATACGCATGTAGTCTGAGTCAGGCTCGACCATTTTCATTCTTAATCTCATCATTTTACATATGTTGTAATCGAACTATGTTTTGACCTGATTCCATTCAGATACGTAGGTTGCCTGAATCAGGCTCGATCATCTTTATCATATTTCATCCTTACCCACGAACTATGTTCAGACCAGATTCCATTTTGGATGCGTAGGCAACCTGAAAGGGTTGGTCATAACCATAGGAAAGCTTTGCAATGCATTAGTTTTAATTAGGACGCAATTGCAACAGCAAGCAGCCTCATTATCAGAAGCATCATGGAAGATCGACATCAACAGGACAAAGTTTTCAAAAAGATACGCTCGCGTGTGGAGAACCCTTCATAACATGTCATAATCCGGAAGAACGACATTTGCCTTAAAATAAGCTATTTTCAAAAACGTTTTTCTAAAACAAAATGTACCTATACAGTAATATGTTCCATTTACCAAACTTCGCAGCGCAATCATCTCCCATGCCGGGGCAAATGAATGTTGTGGTCGACACAAACCAACTTCCCCGCCCCCACTAAGAATGTTTCTTTCAATGCAGAGTCAATAGGAAGCAATGAAGCAATAAGACCACACTGGGGAAAGTGACAGATTCCCTACTTGCCTAAGACTATCTCCTTCCTCTTTCTCTTACAATTTTCTAGTACAACTAAAGCTAACTCTTGAATCCTTTGCAAGTACCTCGGAATCAGCCAGCTAACGCGGAAAAATCTGTGCATAGGAAATTGCCTGCTTAAACAATCTGAGAACCTTGTATAAAACAGATCGTTGGCTTCAGCAATTGAAGTCTTTTATATAGAAAACAGCCTGCTAAACATATCGGAGCACCATGTACAAATAAGTCGTAAGCTTCACCAACTAAAGTCCTTTATATAGCAAACCATCAGTTCAATCAATCGGAGCGCCCTGTACAAATCGAACATCGGCTTCGCCAATCGGAGCCTTGTATATAGCAAATTGCAAACTTCACCAACAAAGAAATTTGCATAACCACTCCATTGCAACAGATTCCAGAATAGACAATCGCAAACCTCGTCACCGACGTTCTACCAATCGATTGCTGCTATTTAGTTTTACAGCCAGGAGTATCTCTTGGGCATGCTTTCATTTCATTTACTATTACTTTGAATGTTTTAAATTTTTGCTCATGTAGATTCAAACATGATTATGGTTTTAGTCAATCACTCTCAAGTGGAGATTACTTTACATCTCAGTGCAAAGCTTTCCCAACAATCAGAGATGCAGTTTACAAATCAAGCTCTCCCGACAAGCGGAGACATTCCTCAGCGCAAAGCTCTCTCAACAAGCGGTGATGCACTCTACCAATCAAGCTCTCCCAACAAGCGGAGACAATTTTGAAATGCTCCGACAGCTACGGAATGGTACACAGCCCTGCTAACTAATAGAGTCAAGATCAAGTATCTCATCATCCCGGTGCCGAATAACAGCTTGCTGGCAGCATCACTGTTCCTGTATCATTTACATCGCATCTTAGTATATTCTGTGTTATAATATATTGGTATGCATGTATTTTACTTGTTTTGAAGGAACGAACACCACAGTGTGGAACTTTTTCTTAGCAGCAGACCGAACAACAACGATGAGGACAACCAACCCATTAGCGGGCCTAAGATCCCAGCTAAAGACGATCAGTGATATTCAAAATTTCGAATCCTTGAAATCAGGCCGCAAAATTCAAGCTACCATAACCGACCAATCTTCCATCTCGTCGTATCGTCATGATACGATACTGGGGCAATTACTGCAGGTGTCACTTCCCAAAGTCTCTACTCCAGAACTACATGAGGCATGATCCTCGTTGAGCCGGAGGTATGTATGTAATTCAAAGCAATAATTCGACCGCAATATTCTTATATATTTCTAGATTCTTCCTCAACTCAATCCTGAAATTCACCATCTCCATTTCAAGCAATACTTGCCTAAAAGTCGGGACAAAATTAGCTTTGGTTCAATTTCTTTGCCCGAAAACTCATTTATTGTCTCCGGTCAAAAAGGCGCAGCTGTTGACGGCCAAGTTTTACACTCCCATTGAAAATTATTTATTTATACTTAATCGTTTATAATAATTATTTTCAAAGTATGTTTCAGTAATAAATATCTATTTTTTACAAATTAATCAAGCATTTATTTTTAATCACATAGAATTAACATTATTAATTACAAACAAATTTACTATTTTAAGATTATTAAAATATTTCTTATATAGATTCTATAATTAATTTGAAAAATTACTCTCTAACTTTTAGTTGAAAAGATTATTATGTGAAATTCCTAATTAGTGTTACAATGCGAAAAATAAAGTATTTTGTAAGTTTATAAATAATCAATATTAAATAAGTAGTAGTATATAATAATATTATTTTATCACATTTTATTGAAATTATTAATTTTATTTAAATTAAATTCAAAAGAGGTTAAAAGACCATAAGGCCACAATTGTAATTCTCAAGTCAAATGCAAAATGGCCATTCCATAAATCATTTTGGCCCAATGCATCAGCCTAGTCCGAAAATACACCCAACCCAAACACCCATCTCCTCCGACCATGGCGATCCAAGTAATTCTATTCAAACCAATCAATGCTTGTCATGTCACCCGTCTCTCACCCTCACATAGGAAACACAAATGATTTGACCCGTTGATCGAAACCATCGACGGCCCACGATTATTTCCATTTTCTCATTTAATTTTGACCCATTACATGATATTATGTCCATTGTTGGATCACACAAATCCAATGTTTCCCATATTTTCCTAAATTAATTTCTTTAAACGTATAAAGCCCCGATTTTTTAGGGCCATTGGATCAAAATGATCAAACGACCCATATTCCATCTTGCAAACAGAACCCTAGAAACCAACCTCCAGTTACCGAAACCCTAAATCATTTTGTCTCTGACCTCGCCACCTCTCTTTCCCCCTCCTCTCACTTTTCGCCCAACCTTACAAGCCAAATCAATCACCAGACGTTGCACCAATTCGTGCAAGATCACGAGTTCATCACAGATTCATCTCTTGCCTTCCCTAGCCGTTATTCCCCTAAATATTTCTCTCTAGTCATTAGAGACCTAAACCCCCAAATCGAAATCCTAACTTTAAAAGATGAAACCTCAAATCGCCATTATTCATTCAAATCTGTGGCATGCACGACTATTCGTTTTGCTCCTGTATCTTAGACCTCTTCACTCTTTCTTTTTTCACCATTCGATTTCAAAGTCCTAATCGAGAAGGTCAGACCAAAAGAGTAAAATTTCAATTTACCAGATTTCTTCATTTGTCTCTTCCAATAAAAGCAAGTCTCAGACGCTAGCTGGCTTCCATATTGGTATTCGACACCCAGATGTCATATGCAATAACCTCTAGGTGCCAGGGTTTTGACTAGCGCTCCCTCATGCTTCAACAATCGATCCATCCTTTCAGGTAAAATCGACTCTACTTTGCCACTCTGTTCCTTTCGCTATCATCAAATGCCATGTGTCACTCTCCACTACTGATTTTGAATTTGTGAAACCTTAGAGCCTTAAATGGCGCTATATAAGGGGCCTTTAATGTTCTCACCAAACAGAGACACGAAAACACGAACGCAATGACCTAACACCGAAATCATCGAAGAGCAATTTTGAGTTCAAAAAGCCTAGGTTTCCTTACTATTTCTTTTCCTTTTCATTTTTGGGTACTGTCGTTGTTTTGAACGTGAAGTTCTTGGGATCTTAAGCAACAGAGAGATCCTTCGTTTAGTCTGCTGCCCTCGAAAAGGTCAGCACATCCCTCATCTCTCTCTTTTGTTCATATCTTTTGAATGCTATAAATGTATTACTTATCTTCTGAGAATGATAGTTGTTTGTGGTGTTTGTTATTAATATGGGAGTGCTTATGTTTTGATAGTATAATGTCTACTTGTGATTAATTTTACTATATTTCGAGTCTTTAATTGATGACTGACCAAGTCATTGAGTGATTGATGATTTTCGTTTCTAAGTTGTAACAGTCTACATGTTTAAGCTGTAATGTGACTTGAATGATTATTCATAGTAACCTAAACTCCACAACCCTTTCATTGATGATTCGGTAGTGATATTTGCCTTTTACATATTGTTTTCCCTTGTATTCTATTAGTCTTATAGTCGAGTCAATTGTTCGATAACCATGACAGAGATGAATCTGAAGGTTCCTAAATTTATATCATCTACCCTATAACTTAAGCATGAAATCTAAGTGTTTTTTCTTTTTTGTACATAGTATTTGTTAACCTTGAAAATAACTTCTAGGTTGTTACTGTAACATTCTCATGATCTTATCTAGTTATGGTTGCATCTATTAACCTAGTCTTGTTTTGAATAAAATTTTCTTCTTTACATGAATATCAATAGTTCTATTGTACAGATTCTGTTAAGATTATGTTATTCTCCCTTTATAAACATGGCATGACCATGTTTCGTCGATTGGTGTTTTTTCAGTTATCTCATGGTTGGTTAAAACCTTCAATTACATATTCCATTCAAAATTTACTTGGTATAGTACATCCCTGCCTGTAATCTCTTTGAACTACTATTGGTTCTTGTGAAGCTTCCATGCATCTACCATTAAGTTATCCTCCACAAAAGTAGGACTTAGTTATTCTTTATTAATAAAGTGAAAACTTTTAAAAACTGAGGCATGACTACTTCATACGTAGATACTAAACTAGTTCCATGTTTAAGTTAAAGTTATTTCAATGTATTGCTTCCTTTTATAAGTAACTCCCTCTCTTCATGACATCATTAACTTGATCATGAATGTGAAAAGTTCCCCTTTCTATATGAAATTATAACTTCACTTGAAATGTTCATGTAATTAACGGAATATTGTATGTTAGTATTTGATTCCTGATTTCATGCTTTGTCCATAACCACCCCAGTCCTTTCCCTATTGTTGATTTGAAACTAGATTTGATACTTAAATCTCATTAGCTCCTTTGTTGATACTGTCTGAACATGATGACCTATTAGGGACTAATGATGATAAGGATATAACAACGTTGAGCCCTTAAGGATTCCATGTTCGAATCTGTGAACTGGTAGTCATGTTGAGAGTCTAATCTTACTCCTGATACCTTTGATAACTTCAGTAAGGATGTTTAGCCATGAGTGCATTGTTTGAATCTTTATTGATGGCCTTTAAAGTATTAAGTAGCATTATCAACCCATTTATGTGCTAGTGGAAATCCAATCAGTTTATAGTTGGTTTGCTAGAGACAAGAACATCTGTTTCTGTTGTGTTGTTGGATATATAACCCTGTATAGCTTGCCTCTCCTTTTGAGCATGCTCTTCTCTAGTGTTCAGCCTTAACAGCATGCTTGTGATGTTTCTGCTCCTTTCTTGTGTACATTCGGAAATCAGATCACTAATTTCACCTACTACGTACTTTTGTTTGGTATCAGATGAAGATTATGTGTTCTTGTGTAAGGAGGAAAAGTATATTTTGTGGTGGGTAATGCTACAGCACTTAGTTTACATTGAAAGGGCCTCGTTGGTATTTAAACCTATAAGAAAAACATGATGTTAGTGTTTAAGGGTATTTGGGAGTGGAGTTTAACTCAAGGTTGGGTTGCCTTCCCCGGCACAAGCATTGCCTTGGGCCTTGAGTCCCTTAGGAACTTTGAAGTGTTGGGGGATTCAAAGGGGGCATCGACCTTGAGTAGAACTTCCTCCTTAGAACTTTAATTCATTGACACATTTTGTTCTTTAGGGGTTTAGTGTTTAATGACAACGGAAGATTTTTAATGTAAATTATTTGTCGTATTAACTACCATATTAATATAATTTCCCATAGTGTTTGAATATTGATAATTTCTTGCTCCAGTTGTTTTTCTATATACATTTTATACGTTTGAATATGCTGGTAATGTGGAATATACTTCTAATGACATTCTTTCTTTTTGGGCATGTACACCAATTGGGCCTGAGGAGTTCCTAAGGAACTCAAGACCAAACTAGCCTTGTTGCATTTTCTGGAGGGTCCAGTAAGCTATAATCACATATTTCAATTGTTGGGCCTACATTTTTAGGCCCAACCATTAGAGTCTAGTCTTCTTTCCCTTATTTCCTTCGTTATTAGTTATTGCTTCTTTAATCTAGTTTACTGCTTTATTACTTTACCTACTGCCTTGTCACTTTGTCATATTTTGCTATCATGTATTTAACACCCATCCATTAGATCCTCTACTTTATCAAAACAGCGCCCCGTTTTCAAAAAGAAAAAATCAGAAAGGCTCCTCTTCAGACATTTAAATTAAGGTACATTTTGAATTACTTTATTACAAACAACTTTTTGAATCATATAAACATCTATTCCCCATGTTAATTACTTCCATAACTTAATCTCATTATTACAAGCCTTATAAAACATGGACTACTTTCAGAATTCTATTAAGCTTTCATAACTCTATTTATTCACATCTTTCTTAAGTCTAACATCTCTTAGGTATACCCTCTCTTAAATATATATATAACAAGTTGTTACCTAATAGTAATTAAGCATAGGGTAAATAATCGGTTCCTAAAAATTAGTCTAAGTCCTATGGAGCTACATCAGGTAGATTTTAAGGGGTGCCTAACACCTTCCCCTTAGAAGAACAATAACCCTTACCCGTAATCTCACCGGTTTGCGGACCTATACGGAATATGACATAAGAATTAAATAGGTACCCTAGTATACCTTTAAATATTTGGTGGCGACTCTGCTTCATCAACAACAGAGAAACACAAGTTGAATCATGTCTTGACTAGTGCAAAATAGGGTGCAACGCTCCTGATAAAGACCTTCATGTGAAAACTGCTATTCATCTATTCCTGTCTATGACTCTACTAGACTCTCATGTTAAAACTCTTATGTCTAAAGTCCTTTAGGCTAATTATGGACAATGCTTTGCTTTGAAATTCAATTTGGAAGTGGTTGATATCTGTTGCTCCCTAACGCACACGCAAGTATACGTGATCGACAAGTAATATAGGACAATGAGTCCGGATTATCGTACCCAAGGGACTTAATTTCACTACCTTATAACAACTAATATAGTTATTTAATCAAGCAAAGATCAAGTTTAGTATTTGGTTTAGTCTAAATTATAATTCTAATTTAATCTATCAATAGCAAAAGAACAATTATGTATTTTGTAATCAATGAAGCAACGATTCCAGGGTTGTGATTATATTCCCAATCCTATTGCGTTCTAATTGACTTATCATTCATATAGTTAATGTAAGATTGCTAATTAATCGATAATGATTCTCATAGCCTTCTTCCGAAGTACTATTCGCCTATTCCTGACAAGATTAATGCCTATATTCCTATGGAATTAATCTAGCACGAATGCATGAAGAACACGATTTATGTAATTAAGCATGACAATTAAGTATATTTCTATCTTAATCGCGAATCCGCTCTTTTTAACAAAGTTAAGAACATGCTTTCTTCAATTCTCATTCTAATCTAAACATAGTTTTCCCAAACATAGCATAGATAATTGATAGAACTTAATCGATGGCCAAAACAATCAAGCAATTAAACATAGAATTGAAGAAACAATCTTATCCACATTAACTATTTAAAACGAATCCGTCAACTTAGAAACACAATATTCATGGCTAATCACAACCCCAGAACAAGGGGTGATTAGCCACTCATGTTCAACAAAATCAAATAACTAAGGAAGAAAACTAAAATAGAGATACTAGTTTTGATTGATGAACTAAGAATTTGATGATGTTGTTGATGTTCCTAGCCTCCCTTTTGCTCCAAAATCGTGTTGTCTCTCTTCAAAATGGGTTTAGGGATGTTTATATAGGAGTTGGGAAGGTTTTGGGTCGGTTTAGGGGTCTTCTAGACGAAGTAGGAGACAATTCCCGGAATCAGTCCCCTGGGGGGCGCTGGGCGCTGTCCAGGGGACTGGAGGCAGTGCCCTTCTCCTTTGATTCTGTCTCCAGCGCCACAGGCAGCGCTGGGCGCTGGCCTGTGGCCTGGTTCCCTCTTTTGTGCTTCTTTCTTCTTTTTTTGGCTTGCTTTCTCCCCCGATTTCGTCCCCGATTGTTTTAATCTTATTCCTACACACAAAACACATTATATTAGCATGAATCGATATGATTTAACATCCAAATCCAAACAATCAAGAGTTAAAATATGGGATAAGTTACATTAATTTAGCACTCTTCTACCCATTATCAATATCTTATAATGTACAACCCTTGTCACTTTGAACTTGTTTTTTTTTTTTTTCTGAAAATATAGAATGTGCCCATCTTATGTATACTTTGTATGCATGTCAAAATTTCGTGCAACCCTGTCTATATGCCTTTGGTTAGAAACTGTTGTTAGCTACATGTGTGGACTTCAAAGTTTGGTTGATTGACTTAGTATGTAGTTCGTCACTTGTATGGTTAAGTTTGGCATGTACTGGATACAGGCATACTCTATTGTCTTTGTGAGCTTAGGGTTTGGGTCTGCTAGTTGTGCGAAGAGTAAGGTTGTTGAAGGCCGAGAAACACCACTAGGGTTATTACCAATTGGGCTAGTAACTATTCTATTGGGCCTTTATTTATTTTTGTAGTTTGTCATATATATGTTTTTATTATTTCATTTGGGCCTGTAACAATTTGCAATGACGATAGGGCTGGGATAGTTTATTCTCTTGCATGAACGGGTAGAAAACCTATCTATGGGGATTAACTGTTTTCTTTGCTTGCCATGCCCCATACTCTGGGCATTACCTGTACATCATGCTGATTAATTTGCATACTCACTTACATAACATGATTTAGGGCTAATTTAATGTCTTAATTTGCAATTGTATAAGAGCATGCCTATATGATCTAAACTGGACTTGCTTGTTTAGCTGTCTCACCTCTGCACCTAGATATCATGTCAACGCAATAATTGAAACTGCTCGCTTTGGTATATATCTTTCCGTTACTTGACTCATCTAGATATCATGTTTATAGGATGTCAATCCAAGTAATCAAAATTGCTCTTGTTGATAGCTTTCGTCTGATACGTGGACCGCCTAGAAAGCATGCTTATAGGAACAAACAAACAAACCTGCACTTTCAATGACTTCGTTGCACAGATATGAATAATTTAGAAATCATGTCTATAGAATGCAATTATTCACCTAGAAGCATGGCTATAGGATCATTCAACAGAATTTTGTCTTAAAAAGACTTCATCGTTAGGTTTGTTCATCTAGAAATCTTTCAAATAGGACTTTAAACTAACTATTAAAATGCTTAATCATGTAAAAACCATGCCTATAAGGTTTGAACAACTTAGCATGTTTCAATTCCAAGTCTGCCTATTTATAGCAGCCCCTACCTAATTTTGAACGTAGCCAATTAAGTGGCAACTGTTCGTCTAATTAATTGCGTGCATATGAGTCTATATGAAGAGGTGAACTTGAGCGTTTTGTGTTACTTAGTATGTAAAGTCCTATTTGTTTTAATTGTGCACGCTTACTGTTATCATTTTGTGCAGCCTAGAGGAGTCTAGAACAACCTACATAGTAGGTCCAAAAGCCTCTTGGCCCATAGGCATGGAGTGGGTAAGGCACACATAAGATGCGATTTGGAATGGAACTAGGACGCTTTTAGGTAAACAACTTCAAGATGGTAATTGGGTAGCAGGAGATGATAGTATGTGTCCGCTAAATAATATGAGCAACCCTTATACTTAAGGGAGTTGTAAAGTATTTTTTATATTGCACGTGGTGATTCTTTCTGCTACAAAACTTAGGACCCCCATACATGGTTACTACTTGTACAGTTGGTTTTTTGATCTTAGATTGAACTAGGATGTATCTTGTAATTCAAAAAAAAGATTGTACCAATCATTTATTAGTAGATAATCTACTTTTTTCATACATGCAATTTCTTTTATCACTTGTTTCATCCTAAAATTTAATTAGTTATTTGGACTCCCTGCTCTTTTGTAATTGACATGATCACTTAGGGTAATTATAATTCGATAATCCACATAACATAAATTTCAGCCCGGAATCATAGTTGTGGACCTTGAAGAATGCCTAACCCCTTCTCTTTGAGGTAATTTGAGCCTGTACCCGATCTTTGGTTAAATGAACTAGTTAAAGCACAATTATTTGTTAATAGGTGCCCAAACATACCATAAAATTATTAGCTGGCGACTATTCTCCTTTAATACATATTTAAAAAAGTGTCACGTGTGGAAACCCGCTTTCGCGAGAAAATGGGGCGCTACAATATTTTCCTTTTTGAAGCGCCCCATATGTGTATTTGTGATTTTATGACTTGCAAGGATGATTGGTTTCCGTTTCACCCTATTTTGCATAAGCCAAAACAATATACAACTTATAGTACTCTACAAGGTTAATTGAAGGTTAGAGTCGCCACCTATTATTTAAGGTACACTAGGACACCTATGTTACACTATATAATGTACACTTCGACGATTGTCTACGAAACCATTGAGATTTTGGAGTAAGGATTCAAGTTATCTCAAGAGGAAGGTGTTAGGCATCCCTCAATATCCACAAAATGTGGTTCCTGTGGACTCGATCAAATAGGGGAGGGAAGGTTTAAAAGAATGATTAACAAATACTCACAACTCATAATGGATGACTACAACAAGAAGAACATTATACTAAAGGATTGAGAAAAAGGGGAAAGAATATTTATTTGCACAGGAGTAGATATTTAACAAGAAACTTGACCAAAGAGTGTTCAAAAAATTATCTCAATGTATAATGAGAAAAGTGAAAACAAGTTATTGTATAATTAAAGAATGAATGTTGTATAGGAAGAATGTGTCAAAATGTTTGACATAGAAAACTATTTTATCAATATGAAGAAGTGTCCGCACTAAAAATGAGTCATCATTCAATAAGAACTTAAGACCATCCTTAGAGGCATGGTCTTGAAACACAAATTGTGTGAGCCAAGCCCAAATGACTACAAGACCTAAGTCTCTCAAAGAATAGCATAATAATTCAATTAAAACTTCTTTATAAATTATGTCTACTCAAAATACTGAAGAATAATTTACATATAGAGAAATACGAACAACATGCAAATTTAACTTTAGAAAATATGATAAAATAATTTGTTTTTATTTTTATGAATGAAGAGGATGACTTGTTTTTATTCCAGGTATACAACTAACCTAATTGATTAGGTGTATGTCAATTCTAATTGATCAACCAAGTAAAGATATATTTTTCATCCTAAGTATACATACAAATTTCATGAAGTATCCAATGCACGACTTTACAGGTTAATCAGATTATTAACTAAATGCAATCCACCCTTAGTGTTTAGCACGTAGGTAAATATCCAAGCATGCAAGAAAACACAACTTCTACTTTACGATTTTACTATACTTTACATTTTGGGTACATCCGAGAACAGAAAGTACGAAGCGGGGATTCAACTCGTGGTTTGTCTTCAATCTTTCTCTAAATGTCGTATTCCGAAAGTGACTTCATATGATAGTACGTCGCAAGAAAAGAGAAATTAAACTCCTAGAGAAATACTATAACATAAAAGATAAGCTAAATTTTGATGATAATAAAGGGTTGGTGGTGGAGAGAAGCTTTGGCGATTCTTGGCGATCCTAAGGAGACTACAGAGAAAAAGAGCTTTAATAGTTGTGCAGGCCACTGGCCAGCCTCTAATGGAGGTTGGTCGGTCGTCTGCCAACCCTAAACAACCCTCACAAACACCTACAACCCCTAGTTAGATACCTAACTACGCGAAACTATTATAGTCCCAAGATTTAAATGCCCCCATGCACATACAAATAATAAACCTAAAGCCCGTCGAATACCTACACGGAGAACCAATGGTGCGATGGAAGAAAACAGAAGTTAAGAAATCAATAAGGAAAAAGGGATTACATCTTGTACTTCTGGTGAAGTTTTCATCTGGAAAACCAGTGGTACACGAGTTAAGGAAGGTTATCCCAATTAAATGTGAATTAAAAGGCCCATATTCAATAGGTTTGATTGAGGATACAAGATTCTAATCTAGCTGTTGTTAATGGAGGACTATATTCATTTGTTGTCCAAGCCAACTTTGTATTTGAAGGCCCAAGTTTACCTTTGGTAGATGAGATGCACTAAATGGAACCCGTGGTGGAAACCGGGCGAGTAAACTCCCATTACAATTGCTTGGATATCATTTCTGGATCTTCCTCCCAATTGTTTTGGTAAGGACTTTGTGTTTTCTTTAGCTAGTGCAGTTGGAAGGTCTCTCCATGTTGATTTGGCCACAGAGAATGGCACAAGACCTATTTGTGCTAAGGTCAAAGTTGAGGTGAACTTATTTGTCACATTGCCTCAAAGGATGAAGATTATTGAAGAAGAAGATGAGACAGGTCATAAGGAGTCGAAATAGATTAAAATTAAATATGATTACGTGTCTAAATACTTCAAGACATGTAGAAAATAAGGCCATAGTGAGAGTGAACGCTAGACAATTCATCCAGAGCTGCATAAAAAGTGCAATGAAGAAGGGATGATCAAGGTGAACAGAAGGATGTGGTTGCGCAAAGTGATGCAATTGGTACTGCTGCTGCTGCTATGAAGGTCTTAACGAGTGGAGAAGTATTGGGAAAACCATTGCCAGATACTATGAGGAATGAATGGACGCAAAGGAGAAATAATAAATACCAAATAGAAAGTAGAGGGTATATTATTGAGGATGCTAGGAATGATGCTACAACGACTACACAAGAGCTAAAGGAGAGGAAAGACTAGGAGGTAAAAGGGAAGGGTGATACAACTGGAAAGGAGCAATCCAATGTTTCGGTGATAATTAACAACAAATTTGCATTGTTAGAAGAAGGGGAGGTTGAAATCCAAAGACAAGTTAAAAAAGAAGCAGTAGAAAAAGTGTTGAAGAAGAATCAAGAAGAGGCAAAGTTCTCCGAAGGAGAATGGGGTGCAAAGTGAGGCAAAGGAAGTTCCTAATCCTAGTGTAACTGGGATTAAAGAGACAAATAAAGGGAAATCCACACTT
Organism: Nicotiana obtusifolia; assembly: GCA_002018475.1. Classification (NCBI taxonomy): domain Eukaryota; kingdom Viridiplantae; phylum Streptophyta; class Magnoliopsida; order Solanales; family Solanaceae; genus Nicotiana; species Nicotiana obtusifolia. The sequence continues at coordinate 65,246 of MCJB01048554.1, forward strand.
GAATGGGTTCATAGAAGATTTGGCACAAGTAAGGATGGGTTAAGAGAGATGAATGTAACAGTGAATCAGTCTTGTGATGATGTTCCATCACAAACATATGATGATTCTAAAGATATTGAGGAAAACAATAAGGTCAGTTCTGGTGGAGCTTTATAAAGTGATGATGTTTAGATTATGGAGACTGAGGCAACTACAGATTAAAGTAATAGGAACAGAGAGAAAAGAGCCAACAACTAAGAGCAACGTATAGTAGCTACGAGCCCTATTTCAACAGTAAACCCTAGAACTTCACAAATTAGGGTTGAGTATGGGAAGAAGCTAGACAATGTACAGTTAATCCAACACCTAGGGTAGGACAAGGAACACATCTTGAAGCTAATTTTACAAGTGGATCAGTTGTTGATGCTTCAGCTAAGAAGATCACCAATGAAACACTAAGCCCTAAGGATTCAGTCCAGTTTTTGGCCAAGGTTGGAAGAGATTCGGTGGAGGTTTCAAGCGAAATTCAGGTTGGGAATGTTCAGGTTGATCTACCTGATATGACAGCGAGGTCTCCTTACTAAACAGTTGATGAGAAGGTGCTCAAAGGCAATGGAACAGTAACTTCTAGGTTCGCAGCTACAGTGAACCCTAGTCTAGGGGATGTCTACAATTTGAAGAGTCTACAAGGATATCACAAGATCAAATTGCTTTTGTTCATAAGGCAAGTACATTGGAATTTGCGCAAAGGAACAATGCTATGCAAGTAGTTGCTCCAGTTTTAGATGATCCTGGGTTACTAGCTGGAAAGATTTTCCATGTCACAAGTGGAATTTTGGCTAAAGGAATTCTTATTAATAATAAGGGTCAAAGGAAGTTGGGAATGATAGCCAAAAATAATGAACTAAACCCACTGGCCCTGCAAGTGATGGATGACGATCAAGGTGAAGAGGAAGAGTTGGGGGAGGATATAGAGGAGGAATCTAGAAATGCAAACTTTGAGAAAGCAGCGAGAGATGGTGATATATCTCCCAGAAGTATGGACAAGAAGATATCAGTTGGTAAACCTTCAAGGAGACAAAAGAAAGACAATAAAGACAGTGTACCTTTAAGGGTGCAACCAAAGAGGAGTGTGATCTCTCTTTCCAAATAATCTTATGGATAATGATCTAGTATGGAATGTGAGATCGATAAACACATAAAAATATTTCAACAGGTAGCTTAATCTACCTAGAAAGTACAATTATTACTTGATAGGATTGATGGAACCTTGGCAAGACATCAACAAGTTGGAGGAGTATAGAAGGAAGCTGGGAATTCACTCTGCTTATGCTAACATGAATGGGAAGATATGGGCTTTTGTTGATGAAGATATTGATGTCAACATTGTGATGAACATGTAACAACAAACGACATTGAAGTTGTTTCATAGGAGTCTGAGTAACGAGTTATATATGACACTAGTATATGCCAAATGTGATGCTATAGTAAGAATTGAGCTCTGGGATTCCATGTACCACTTAGCTTCAGATATGGAATCTCCTTGGCTTGTTGGAGGAGATTTCAATGTGATTCTATTTGAGGAGGAGAAATATGGGGGCCTGCTAATGTACTCGAGAGAAGTAGAAGACTTTGCACATTGTGTGGACACATGTGCATTGTATGATCTGGGCTTCAAAGGGAGTTAAACTTGCTGGAATGGGAGGTCTAATATTGATAGCATCTTCAAGAGGCTTGATAGGTTCTTTGCAAATTAATAGTTCAGACTTATTCCCAATATCGGAGGTAGAGCACATGATCAAGTATGGCTCAGACCATGCCCCTCTCTTATTGTCTTGTAACATTGACATTGTCCAAGTTAAGAAACCTTTCAAGTTTCTCAACTTCTGGACCAAACATGAGACATTTCTAAATGTGGTGAAGGAGAACTGGATAGCAGATACAATGGGGAATCCATTCTTATTATTCTAAAGTAAGTTGAAGAAGGTGAAGACTGCTTCGGCAGCTTGGAGCAAGGAGGCATTTGGAGACAATTTTAAACAAATTGCAGCACTGGAGGATGTAATTAAGGTGCATGATAATGAGTTTGAATTGAACCCAACAGCCCAGAACAGAGCAAAATTGTAGAAAGTAGAAGCTGATCTTACAAGATACTATCTTCTTGAAGGGGAGTTTTGGAGACAAAAGGCTGGAATGCAGTGGTTTAATTATGGGGATAGAAACACTAAGTTCTTTCATTCTCAATTAAGGCAACAGGAAAAGGCTGTAGGTATCTAGAATATTGGACAAAGATGAAAATTGGATTGAATCCTATGAAGAAATGGCAAAGGAGGTAGTAGACTTTTTCTAGGTTCAATTCACAGAAGAAAGAATTCCTAATAACTTTGATATCATTAATCATGTTCCTAGGATGATTTCTGCTGAGCAAAATTAAAGGTTGTGGGAAGAACCTGCCATGGAAGAGGTTAAGGCAGTAGTGTATGGTTTGAATGGTGATAGTGCTAGTGGCCCTGAAGGATTCACTGCTATGTTTTTATCATGCTAGCTGGGAGGAAGCCACACTCTTGGATATATAATTGTTGTGTGCTACTAGTTGTGGGTGCTACGTACGCACGAGGTGACAAAAGTATGTACGTAGCTGAAGCATGTTTATGTAGACTTAGGACTTTATCATGTAATATTTGAATTGTTTGCACTCATTTTGCTCTCTTAATTAATTGAAATTCATTGAAATGGATTTAGAAACATATCTATATTAGGTGGAGCTTTATCACTATGAGTTGTTGCCAAAATATTTGATAAACATAAATTGGTTTATTCACTACTATGCACCTATGTGTTGTAGGCATGTGACTCGTAATTTGATAAGTTTCTTCCTTTCTTGTGCAGCGGGCCGAACGCCTCGGCTGTATAATAAATACATCTATGACTCGTGTCACTTGACCCTCGGTAGTGTACGTATTATTTTTGATCTGGTCGTACGACTGTAGCGTAATCGTGCGTTATATCGCTAGCCATCCGAATATTTACGAGATTATCCTTCCACTGATGATTGGCATTTTATACGGTATTCCTTATCCGCTTGATACTGGCACTTGATACATCTGAGCTATTAAGATAGAATACGAGATTGATAAATATATATCCTTAAAAGAAATTTGTGGACGGTCATGTAATTTACAGTTTTACCCCATGATTGATGTTGTGCTTTATATCTGCTTATGATTTATCATATTGCTTTGTTGGACCTCTAGTAAGTGCCGATGTCGACCCCTCATTACTACTTCTTTGGGGTTAGGCTAGATACTTACTGGGTACGTACTCATGCTACACTTCTGCACTAAATGTGCAGGATCCGACAAGTTCAACTGTTGGTTATGTTGGTGCGTAGGTGCAGCTGCTCATGAGACTTTTTACTGAGCTGCATTCCTGGCTACGTATCGCAGCCCATAAAGTCTCCATCATACTATTTACATTTAAGGCAGATGTTGTATTATTATCATACTCCTTAGTAAATGCTCAAGCACTTGTGACACAGGATTCTGGGATGTTCTAGATGTTGTTATGATTTTGCTTAGCATTTACACACTTTTATTATCAATTCTATTTAAATAGTAAGTTTCAATGATTTTAATGCGTTGATTTCTTTATCTAATAAAAGTTCACGATTTCGAAAATAATAAAATGCATAATTAATTCATGGGAGCGACATGAATTGAAATCTCCGAACAATAGGGGTATTTTTTGATTTTTTTGAAAAATGAGATTTAACCCGAGCAGGGTCCTTGATTGTTGAATTTTTTTTTTTTTTTGAAAAATATGATCGAACCCGGGAACGCTCCTTGATTGATGATTTGGTTTTTTAAAAAATAAGACCGAACCCACGAAGGGTACTTGATTGATCTTTTGATTTCCTTGAAAAATATGACTGAACTCGAAGGTTGCCTACATATTTCATCGAACAGAGAATCAATTCAGGTGCAGTGTAGGAAGATTAGAGATAAAGGGATGATGTTTTGGAATTTTTTTGAAGTTCATCAAGGAAAAAGGATGGTATTTTGGATGTTGATGTCTCACGAAGAGATTTCTGTAGAAGAAATTGAGGAAGGTATATATATGTTTAATTTTGATTTTCTTTTTTGGAAATGATCCTTTCGCAAGGATATTAGGTCAACTGTGACCCAAGTGACCAGACTTGATGTTATAACCCATATTTGTACGTGTTAGATTACATCGTAAGATAGTCTACCTTGATTCGAGAAGAGAATTACCTTTGAGACAATAAGAGTTTAGTCCTATTGGTCCTAAACGATGCAAAGGTGTATAAGGGCGGTTAACAAGTATTAGAGGATAAACGAGTTAAGGATGTTGTACCTCGCGTTTTTGGGAAAATTGAGAGGTGGTTAACATCACCAAGAGGTCATGTTTTAAGGTATTTGGATGATATGATACCCGTTTCATAAGTCTTGAAGTCGAAAGAGTTATGAAACAAAAGTCGAAGAAAGTTGTCCTAACTTAGGTTCACAATTTTACTTAAACGATAGGTAAAATGTTTCTGCGACTTTCTCCCAATTTACAAGGAATTACGGGGTGATCTACCTACCAAATTAAAATTCTATGAGTCTAGTTTCCAATGCTTCAAACCGTTTGTCAATACGATCTCGGAGTATTGAGATAATTGTATTTCCGTAGAACTGCGCAGGCTGGTAGGTGACAAGTAGGTGCATCATCTACTTGCCAAAATTAAGGGCTAAAAATTTAAAAGCCCAAAGTCGGTTAAGAGAGGGCTTTTAAAAGCTTCTAAAGCCTGTTAATTCACTATTATTTCACAGCCTCAAAACCGAAAAGAACCCCAACAACCCCTCCCCAAAATAATACCACACAAACCCTAATTGATTTTCCCCTCTTTCAAGTTCTAATTGAAGGTAAACCCTAGTGTTTGAGGAACCAAAGCAAGGGCTGAGTTATCTAACAAGCAAGGTGAGTTTACTGCTCTATTTAATACATGTTTTCTACTGTTAAGTCTTGGTAAGTCGTTCTATGTGTGTAAGAACTCACGGGACGGTGATCGGAAGCCGTGAGTTCGAGTTATTCACTTGTAGCGAACTGTTTTTGTGAACTGTTTTGTGTTGTTGTAAAGTTGCGTGTTATACTACTGATTTGTGGAGTTTTGGATGAGGAAGGGTGTGGAGAAACACCATATATATTTAGGGTTGTGGCCTGATAGTTGTTCATAACATTTCCGGATCGTTTGACACGACTATAGTGGCCATTGTACATATGAAGTGATTGGTTTGTGCGTGGACTGTTTTGGGAGGCTCAATATGATTCTTATTGATGTTGTTTGGTTGTTTGGTGACTGTTTGGACTTGTGTGAAGTCATATATATAGGGGAGGTGCTGTCCGTTTTATTGCAAAATAGGTTACAGTCGGTACATAATAGTTACGACGCTTGAACGATAACGGTAGTGTCATTTCTCTTATTGTAGACTAAGAAGTCGTGGAAGTTTCATAGCTTGAGATTGGAAAGTATTTCAAGGTATGTGAGACTATCCTTTTCCTTCTTTTGCACGACTCTGACTGTACACAATGCAATGAACGAACCCCAAAGAGATTCTACTCTTAGAAGGTAGCAGTACGTATATTGTTTCCCCTCTTATGGGAGGATTGATATGTTATTATTTCACCATGGTAGTATGACTCTTATGAGTCCAGCATGCATTATCTATTTTACTCTACCGAGCCGCGCTATAGTCGGCCGGGTATGGTACCTATTGTGCAACTATACATATGTATATGTTTTACTCTACTTAGCCGCGCTATAGTCGGCCGGGTATGGAACCTATTGTGCAACCACTGATCAGTTGGGTATGAAAATGAGGAGGCCCACAGAGGCATATGTATGAGATGATGATGAGGCCCACAGAGGCGTATATATGTATATGATGATTTTCAAAAGGATATATATATATATATATATATATATATATTTATACATGTCAGGCATGATATGGTTAGTCGCCCTCAGAGGCATTCTGATGTTACAGGTTGTATGTCTCTTACCCTGATGCTTATTATTGTTCTTGCATTATGTTTCCTGTCTTACATACTTAGTACATTATCCGTACTAACGTCCTTTATTTGTGGATGCTGCATGTCGTGCTGCAGGTCCGAGCGGGCAGATAGACGAAGCTCCCCCACCACAGTAGGCTACCCAGTTCAGCAGATATTGGCGAGATCCATCCTTCGGACTTGCCACAGTCTTGGTATGCATTCTGTTTTGGGCATGTCGGGGCCCTGTTCCGACGTAGGTTGCATTATGTACATTTTCGTAGAGGCTCATAGACAAGTGTGAATTTATGCATAGACAAGTGATGGGTTGACTTATGTACAGTTGAGTTGCCTTGTCGACAATCGTATGTATTTTGTTTTATGGTTTTGCATTGCAGCCTTGTTGGCTATATTATGTACATAAGTATGTTCGTATCATGGTATGATGTCTCGGTTCATAATAATTATTGTTCGAGATTATATGCATATGAAAAGCCTTATAGATAATAAGGAAAGTTAGATGAAGGGTATGCCAGCGCCCGTTGAGTAGGGTCCGGTGCCAGTCACGGCCCTCCGGCTTGGGTCGTGACAAAGCAGGCCTAGTGAGCCGCAGAGTGAGATGCCGTCGCAGACCTCATCTACTCCTTTTCCACCAGAGGATATAAGAAGGCATTCAGCATCTCCAGTTCCTCCATCTGGTACTACAGACCAGGTTATGCGGAGTGCAGTGCAGTTGCTGACTAGCTTGGTAGCTGCTCAGGCTCAGAGGCAGAATACCGGTGCTACTGATAAACCGGTCAGTGCGAGAATTCGGGATTTTATTAATCTAGATCCTCCAGTGTTTACCGGGTCAGACCCCAAGGAGGACCCCCAGACTTTTATTGATCAGGTTCACCGTACACTGCGGGTTATGCATGCTAGTGATACGGAGGCAGTAGAGTTGGCTTCTTATCGGTTACGGGATCTAGCAATTTTCTGGTATGATAGTTAGGAAAGATCCAGGGGTCTAAATGCTCCCCCACCTGTGTAGAAGGAATTTTCTGAGGCATTTCTTCGTCATTACCTGCCAGTTGAGGTACGACGAGCCAAAGCTGATAAATTCTTGAACCTTAAACAAGGTAATATGAGTGTGCG